>PVIC010012214.1:0-40063 GCA_004025085.1 Thryonomys swinderianus | reverse complement strand
CTCAGCAATCCTCCTGTCTCTGCCTCCCGAGTGCTGGGATGACAGGCGTGAGCCACCACGTCCGGCATTGTGGTATGCGGTGTTGATTGTTGGTGGGCGTGTCTCCACGCCCAGCATTGTATGTGGTTACCGGGGATCGAACTCAGGACCTTGCGCTTGCGAGGCAGGCGCCGGAACCACTGAGCTAACCCTCCGGCCCATTTGTCTTATTCTTAGTAGGGCTGACTGGTAACTATTCAAAATAATGATAATAACAAGGTATTTGATAAATACAAACATCTCACACACATTTGTATCTTATTTATAAGTGAAGTGACCAAGAGCAGTGACACAAAGCAGGAGCAGTAGGAACGGAGCACTATAGTGCCATTTGAAAGTGAGCTTGAACTAATAAATACATACTGAAAAAACTAGGAAAACTGCAAAAAAAAAAAAAAACGAAAGACAATGAAGTATATGATATACTAAAATGAATATAAAATGTAATTATACCAAAAGCACTAACTAAACTATAAAGGGTATAAACAAGAGTAGAAGACAAGAATAGGAACAAAGAATAAGGCAGCAGATAAGACAGTAACAAATACAGTAAGTAGATATCAATGGCATTATACTGTATGACCATCGCTTTCAATGTCAGTGGACTAAATATATGCATTTAATGGCAGACACTGTCAGAGCATATTAAACTATATGACTAAATTTTATATAAAGTTCAGACACCATTTTAATATAAAACAGTTAAAAGTGAATGTGGATAGGGCCGGAGGGTTAGCTCAGTGGTTCTGGCGCCTGCCTCGCAAGTGCAAGGTCCTGAGTTCGATCCCCGGTAACCACATACAATGCTGGGCATGGAGACTCATGCCCACCAGCCATCAATACCACATGCCACAATGCCAGGCATGGTGGCTCACGCCTGTAATCCCAGCACTCAGGAGGCAGAGACAGGAGGATTACTGAGTTCGAGGCTTGCCTGGACTACACAGTGAGGTCAGAGCCAGCCTGAACTACAAAGCGAGACCCTGTCTCAAAAAGAAAAAGAAAAAAAGTGAATGTGGATAGAGAAACATATCATGCTAACACTAATCAGAAAGAAAGTAGCTATATTAATTTCTGAGAAAGCATACTTCAGAGCAAGAAAAGATATTAGGGATAAATAAAGGTAAAGGAATCAGTTTGTTGAGAAGGCATTACCATCTTTTTTTCTTCTTGTTCCATTTCTTTATTGGTACATTGTATACACATATCAGGATGACACTCAATATGGGGAATTTGTACCAAACTATATGTATATGACACGATTTAATTCTCATTTTTTCCCATTCCCCTACCCACCCCCAACCCCCACCCCCTAAATACATAGCATTATCATCTTTAATACTAATAGAGCATCAAAACAGAATGACAACCTAAGCGGAGATCACAACAAAGCCAATACAGAGAGGACAAATAAACTTATGAAAAGAATGCCACATGTACTGGAGATCACGAAAATTAAAATAGGAAGACACTGAAGTGCACCTATTAAAATGCTAATCCAGAACACCAGCAGTACCCAGGTCCTGGTGAGGACGTAGCACAACAGGGACATTCATTCCTTTCGGTTAGAAATGCAAAGTGGTGAAAGAAAAAGGCTGATGGGAGAAAAGGAAAAACTGGAAACAGGGCTCATGTATGGGGCCAGTGGGGTTGAAAGGAGGGCAGGGGAATGGGAAAAATAAGAATCAAGATATATCACATACAGTGCAAATTCTCAAAGATGAATGTGATAATGTATTCCTAAAATGTACCAATAAAGGGGGGAAATAAAGAGCAAAGCAAAGTAGTGTTGCCACTGTGGGGAACAGATCAGTAGTTTCTTACTAAGCATTGTTGTACCATATAATCCATCGGTTGTTCTCCTACTCTAGAGAGTTGGGAACCCTCACACATTGCATGTGGATGTATACAGCAGTGTCATTAACAACTTCCAAAATCTGGATGCGACCAGAGTGTCCTTCAGTAGGTGAAAAGATAATTAAACTGTGTACATTCAGATGAAGGACTTTTTACTCAAGCACTAAAAAGAAATGGACTATCAAGTCATGAAAGAAAAAAATTACATATGTATCACAAAGTTAAAGAAGCCAATCTAAAGAAATTAATGTTATGATTACAACTGTATGACTTTCTGGGAAAGGCAAAACTCTGGAGATAATAAAAATATCAGCTGTTGCACACTACCCAGGGTTATAGGAGAGGGAAGAGGAAGGAACAGATAATGCATAGAGCATTTTGGGGAGAGTGAAACTAATCTTTATGGTACTATAATGTATATGTCTTTACACATTTGTCCAAACAGATTGCTCAAAACCAAGAGTAAGCTATAATAAATTGTTTTCTTTAGGTGATAATGATGTATCAGTTTAAGTTCATCGATTATAACAAATGTGTCACTCCACTGGGGGATGTCGGTAATTTGGGAAGCCATACATGGAGAAGGTAGGGAGGATATGGGAGATCCTTGTATTTTCAATATTTTTCTATGGACACAGAATTGCTCTAAAAGGCATCTATTTAAAGATAGTGTTTTAAATGAGTTCTAAAATGTAGGATAGGTGTTGTGAAATAAGAAGAAAATGTTCAAAGGGAAAAGGGGGTGGGAGTAAGTAAAGAAGGGAAAGAAAAAATTGATGGTTAAAAAAAATAAAAAGAAAGTCCATGTATATAGGGGCGGGGAATTGTGAGGAGGGTAGGGGACTGGGAAAACGTGAGAATTAAGATATGTCATGTACTGGTACAAATTCTCAATGTTGATCATGATCAAAATGTATATATAAAAAGTACCAATAAAATCAATTAAAAATAGCATTAAAAGCTAGAATTACTGCAGATGCCAAAGAGATCAAAAAGCTAAATAAGATTTAATCAAGTAAACAGAACAGTATATATGTAGTGGAGAAGCTTCAGTTTTGGTGACAGACATAATTTTAAGCCTTAGAAAGATGCCTCTCTTGTGGTGGCACACTAGGAATACAACTCAGTGCCTTGCGCGAGCTTGGCAAATTCTACCAGTACTGAGCCCTTACTAGCATGTTCATTTTACTACTTCGGAAAATGGAGTGGCCACTGGGGCCCAACACTGCTAGCTAATGATCCCACGACCCGTGTCTATGGTTGTCAGCCTTTCAATTGCTTACTCTACAAGTATCTGTGGCATTAGTCCAGAACTTTCAGGGTTAAATCCTCATCCTAGCCACCCTTGTTGCGTTAACAAGGTACTATAGTTCCTTTGCTGTATAATCTCTCTTCCTTCTGAGTCTCAGCACTTCCCCAGTTAGTTTACACAACACTAGATGTTATTTGTGGTTCGGTAAGGAGCAGAGGAAGTGAGGTCAGATCCTCAGAGATGAGGAATCACCTTACAGATTTTGGCTTCACATGGAGCATTACATTTTCTTCTAGCAAAGGGCAGCAGTGTTCAGGGTGCTTCCCAAAGACCCATACGGTCTGCTGAGCCATGAGGACTAAGAAGATTTCCTGATTCAGGGCTTTCAGGTGCAGCTACAGAGACATCATGAAGTGTTGGGTCCCAATTCCTCCCTCTCAGAGTGCTGCTTTTGAGCCCAGAACCTTCTCTGGAGCTCTTCCATTTTACAAATTTACAACTTTTAAAATAAAATATAGATCATCTCTATAATGTTGGCATAGGCGTGAATCCTTAAACATAAAAAAAAAAAACAATAACTAGGCTGGGATTTAGCTCAAATGGTACTGCACCAACCTTGGATGCAAAAGGGCCCGAGTTCGAGCCCTAATACCACAAAAAAACAGAAACATAAACATTAACTATAAAGTAACTTAAATAAAAAAATTATGTTCTTCAAAATATAGTACAAAAACTAGTATGTTTACGATACAAATAACTCACAAAAATTAAAATTTAGAAGTGCCAATCAGTAAAAGATTATCCAATAGATAAATGAGTGAATGGGTCAGGGCTTTAGCTCAGTGCTTCTGGCACCTCACAAGCACAAGGTCACGAGTTCAATCACTGGTACCAAAAAGAAGCATCTTTGATCTGGCAGTGTACCTCAATGATGCCATGCACCTGCCTGGCAAGCACAAATTCCTGAATTTAATCCTTAGTACAGTTAAAAAAAAAAAAAACATGAAACCATAAAAAAGCACTTCACATAGGGAGGAAACATGACCAATTAGTAAATTTTTGAGAAACATATTCAATACTAATAATCAGGGAATTTAAAATAAAAAATGTAATAGCATTTCATACTCACCAACTGCCAAAAAAATAGAGTTAACAATACCAGCTAGTAAAAAGATATAAAGCAAAGAAAATCGCTATATTTTTGCTGTAGGGAAAGTAAATAGGTGCAACAATTTTAAAATCAGCCATCCATTAAATTTCAGTCTACATCTACATTGGGACCCTGCAAATTCATTGTAAAGCACGTACATACCTTGAAAATTGTAAGGTGATTGACAAATTTTCTTAAATCTCTCTAGTTCAGGAGGTTCCCAATGTGAGCACCACAAATGGATAGCAGCAAAACACAGATCTATGAGCCTGACTCACGCTGCTGGGGCAAAAACTTTGGTAGGTTCCAGCTCTCCATGTTTTAGCAAGCCCTCCAGATGATTCTGGTAGGTACTAAACTATGAAAAACACAGATCTGTGAGTTTAAAAATACTCTTAAAAATACATGCCTGACATACGTGCCTACAATAAAATACAACACCACTATGTTGCAAGTAAGAAGGATAATTGCTGGAAGTTTTAGTTATAAGTGTACATGCATCCAGAATATGTGCAGGAAATACATATTAGACTATTCCAACCAGTATTATTTATAATAGCAAAATAGTGATAATATTTAAATGACTGTGAACAAGAGAGAAGACAAATAAATGCAATATACAGAGCAAATAGAATACTAGATAGCCATGTGAAGTTGATGTGAGGACACTTATTTGCACGGGGATCCAGCACCAACAGGCTAAACCAATATGCAGTTTAACTACAGCAGCAGCTATAGTTTGCTGCAGGTGGCTCTGTAACAAAGTAAGCTCTTACCAAGGAAGTTGTCTCTACATGGTACTTTTTCTATAACTTCAGTTAGACCATGCTGTTGGTTAGAATCTTCTGAACCTGCTTTGGTCTTGCATGCTGCTACAATGAGAATCTCTTTTGTTTTGTTTTTTAATTTGTGTGGCTTCATTCTGTTTTGTTTAAATAGAACTTGTTCAAAATGTTGCTACCAAATTTTAAATGAGTTTTTCTTTTAATAGAAGTAACAATAAGCTATAGTGATATTGTCAACATTAGTAAATTTATTTCTGATACTTGAACATGAAGCAAGGTTGGATAAATGTAAAAGAGAAGCTTCAAAAATATTGCTGACATTCTAACTTTTTGTGAGCTTTTCAAATTTTTAACTCTTACACAAACATAAGTTGTCCATATTGATGCTATACGGTCTGAGACACGTGCAGAACACACTATATTTAAACCAACTTAAACACCTATATCTCCTCGATTGGTAAGAATTCTATGTTGTGAAAAATTTAAAAATCCTTTCTTCTACCTTTTTGAGATCTGTAGTACATAATTACCACCCATAATCACTATACTGTAGTACCCCAGGACAACTTGCTCCTAAGAATATAATAATTTTTAAGTAAAGTGATAGAAATACAGGCATTTTCAAATTATTTACATTCTAATATATACTGAATTAAGTATATTTCACAGTAAATACTGTGAACCCTCAGGTTATGACCAGCCTGATATATGAACAACTTGAGTTAATAAGATTAATGGAAGATTCACCAGCCTCTTGTTACCTACCTAGAGGTAAACATGCAGATCTCACCTATATTGGCTGACAACCTACCTAAGTAACAGCCAGCCCTCGGGCACCAATTGGGTTATAAGTCAAGGGTCCACTGTACATGTGGAGAGAAACATAGAAGAACGAAGCACGTGATTAAACAGTGGGTAGCACCCATCAATAATAATTGAACTGTACTCCTTTTAAATTTCTACTCTGTGCCAGGCATGGTGGCTCACGCTTGTAAGCCCAGCACTCCGGAGGCAGAGGTAGGAGGATTGCTGGGTTGCAGGCTTGCCTGGGCTACATAGTGAGCTCAGGACCAGCCTGAGTTACAAAGCAACACCCTGTCTCAAAAAAAAAAATCTACTCTGTACTCATTTGCGTTTTCCAGATTTTCTTACTTGAGCTTGATATCATTTTAAAAAAAAGAAACTATTCCAACTAGTCAGCTCCTTGATCACCTTCTCAGAAAACATAACTCTCCCTAAATTTCCTGCTCAGTGTCCAGCTAATCTCACAACTCTACTCTGTCCTGATGGCCCCAGCTATTTGCTGACTGTGCCATGACTGAATGTCCGGTTGGAGGGATCCTTGTGCGGAGGCTGAACACATTGGTTTATAAAGCTCTGAAATACATAGGGACTGCCATAGTCCTGTAAGGAGTGTTCAGACATGCGAGAAACGGGTACAATGACTGACAGGTGTAAGAAAAGCTGGAAGGCCATCCCAACTCAAGCTAGACAAGGGCAAGAAGTCACAAGGTTTTGAAACTTCAAATAATCAGCAAAGAAGAGCCAAGGGTGTGTAGATACAAAGGGCATCAAAACCAGTCCTGAACAAGGGATGGATGCATGTGAGGTGTTTACTTCCTATCCTGTTCCAGCATACTTAGGTTCAGTGGTGTTTTCTTGTTCTTAGTTATCCAGCAAATAGTTTCTTGTTTTAATACAATAAGACCAGGTATCTTGTGTTTTCCTGTATATATATATATATATATATATATATATATATATATATATATATATATATATATATATATAAAAAACTTTAGTAATACTACGGGGTTTTTTGTTGTTGTTTTGGTTTTTGTTTTTTTTTGAGACAGGGTCTCGCTTTGTAGTTCAGGCTGGCCCTGAGCTCACTATGCAGCCCAGGCAAGCCTCGAACTCAGCAGTCCTCCTGTCTCTGCCTCCCGAGTGCTGGGATTCAGGCGTGAGCCACCACACCCGGTAATACTATGTATTTTTGAAGGAATACCCTATGCACCATTTGTTCACTATGCTTAGTAACATCGGCAAAGGAAAAGTAAAAGATACAACGAGCAACTTAATGGCTTGAATACTGACACCCAAAATACACATCCAACAATAATCCTCCACACCTGTGAAATTGGTCTTATTTGGAAAAAGCCTTTTTGGAGTTGTCACTGAGGTAAAGATCCCAAGGGAATGTCATCTCATATTCAAAGCAGGCCATAAACATGGTACAACTGACCACATGAGAGCAAACAGAGGGAGGTTTGAGACACAGAGAAGGACATGTGGAGAGGCCAGCAGAGTTTGTAGATTTCGACTTTTGGTCTCCTGAACTGTGAGAGTTGAATAAATTAAGCCTGCCTGTTGGTTACAGCAGCCACAGGGAAGTAACAGAGACAGATTTTTTTAAAGCAACTAGATATTTCTCATATTTTCTTTCCCTTCTTTCCTTTCTCTCATCTCCCCTCCCTACCTTACCTTCCCCTTTGGACCTTTCCTTCCTTTTTTTTTTTTTTTTTTTTTTTTTTTTTTTTTTTTTTTTTTTTTTTTTTTTTTTTTTTTTTTTTTTTTTTTTTTTTTTTTTTTTTTTTTTTTTGAGACAGGATCTCACTTTGCAGTTCAGGCTGGCCCTGAGCTCACTATGGTGCCCAGGCAAGCCTCAAACTCAGCAAACCTCCTGCCTCTGCCCCCCAAGTGCTGGGATTACAGGTGTGAGCCACCACGCCCGGCACTGTGGTATGTGGTGTTGATTGCTGGTGGGCGTGAGTCTCCACGCCCAACATTGTATGTGGTTACTGGGATCGAACTCAGGACCTTAGCTTACGAGGGAGGCGCCGGAACCACTGAGCTAAATCTCCAGCCCCGACCTTTCCTTATTTCACAGCATTATACATTCTCATTTACAGTTTCATTGTCTCATATGGGAAAAGAAGTAAAAATGGAAACAGAATTCTTACAAATAAGAAGAGGTGGAGGAGTGTAAGAGAGGGTAGGGTGGTGGGAAAAAAAAAAAAAACAAGAACCAAAATGCATCAAGCACAGGTACAAATTCCCAGCGATGAATGTGATTATACTGTCTACCTAACACACATGAGTAAACTTGATGAAAAACACCACTAGAGGGGGGAGTGGGTAGGGATATGGGTAAAAATGAGAATTAACTTGTGGCATATACTGGTACAAATTTCCCAATGTTATATGTGATTTTGAGATGTATATAAATTGTACCAATAAAGAATTCAATTTAAAAAAAAACACCACTAGAAATTTGCTGTTTTCATTAATTTGAATTTGTGTGTAAGTACAATGTGTATCATAACATTAATGACTTCTATGCATGAATCTACTGAAGTACAAGCCATCGGTCACCTTTTTAGACCATAATTGAAGTTCTGATGCACACACAGGTAACAGTTTGAGCTTGATCTAGTTTCAACATAAAACCTCAAAAGACTTAAGGAATTCATGAAAATTGCCTCTTATGAAGAAAATGCTGTTAATGAAAACAGAAAAGAACAGTCTACTAGAGGTGTAGCAAGTGAAACCCATGTAAATAGGATTCACTGTTCCTTTTTGATTCCATTCTCTCTCTGGCCGACCCCCCAACAAGCAGCACACACCATGGGCAGCACACTTAGCAGATCAACTCTGGGCACCCAGAGCTAAAAATGAACAACAATGCCCTCCTAGACCCAGGACAGAACAGGACACAGCTCCATTCTCCTCTGAGCATCTCTTGTCCTTGAACTCCAAGGCCCTAAGAGTACAATCCTGGAACACACACTCCTCCTCTCCCATAGAAATCTGGCGTGACATTTTTACCCTTGCAAGGGCGAAGGACTGAAGTGCACAGTAGGTGAGAAATGTATCACTGGTTGGGTGACAGAAAACATTACATTTAGAAGTGTCAGACTAAACAGTGTTCACAAACTTATCAGTTCGTGAAAAATGACCACGTCGAGTACAGCAATTAGGAGATGGACCACCAGTGGACTTGGGACTTTTGTCTTGGACTTTCTGAAGGACAAGAGCAAGATACAGAGGGTGGAGGATGGCGGGAGCAAGGGGAGGGGTGTGCAGGAGCAGTGAGCACAGGGAGAGAGTCTCTCTGCTCCCTGGCACACACGGCCATCCTGCCCGCTGCCGCCCAGGTGCACCCTGCCCTGGCTGCCATTCTGAAAGCCAAGAGGGCATCAGGAGTCCAAGAGGGGAGGAGAAACAATAGCTTATTTTTTTAATTGAACTCTTTATTGGTACAATTTATATACATCTCAAAATCACGTGTAACATTGGGGAATTTGTACCAGTATGACACAAGTTAATTCTCATTTTTACGCATATCGCTAACCCCACCTCCTCACCCCCTTTATACATGCTCTTTTATTTTCTTTCTGTATCATATTTATTCCTTCCCCTCATTACATTCCCACACCAAATTTCCTATGGAAATTTCCCACTCTATAAAAGCTGTCATACTTTCTAGAGCTCATTTGCATCTACAGGTGTTCATGCCAAAGAGAAGATCTGGAATTTGTCTATCTGTGATCTATTGATTTCACTTATTAGTATATCCTCCAGGTGTCTCCATTTGCACCTAAATGGATCGATCTTGTCATTCTTTATGGCAGAGTAATACTCCATTTTATATAAAACCACATCTTCTTTATCCACTCTCCAGTTGATGGACATTTGGGTTGTTTCCGTGTTCATAGCAGCTCAGTTCGTGATATCTCAATCTTGGAAACAATAGCTTCTTAAAAAGAGAATTTTAGAAGTGTGAAATGGAGAATACAACGTGTGGTGGCACATGCCTGTTACCCCAGTGCCAAAGCACATGGGAGGCCAGGGCAGAGCTCCTGTGAGTCCGAGGACAACCTGGCTTGTAGCAAGACCCTGTCACAATGCAAAACATCCACTCTGCGAGTTTCTTGGTCACCCTGCCTCAGACTCAGAAGGCAGTTACACCGCAAGCTCCCCATGCTATACCTGTGATGATAGATCTGAAATTAATAAAACTGCACCCCCTCCTCAATTAATATTTAAGAGGCAGAGATCGCTTAGCAAATACTACAGCAGAGTGAACCCAAAGAACATACGTTCTACACATTTCAGCAAACTCACTTTAATGTCACAGCCGTAAGTCATTTTATGCTGCTAAAAATTTTCACTCTGTTTCCAAAGCTATAGACCTAAATGACAGTTTGAGTTTCCTTCAGTAAAAATTCTATAATACAGTGCTGGAAAAAAAAGCAGTTTTATTTTCCATTTGAGCCATCTTCAGGAAAACACTAGATGGATGTGAAATGAGAAGCTGTACGACCAGCCGGCTTATTTCCCAGGGTGGACACAGCTGGGCCAGAGTCGCTGAGGGCAGGTGGTCTGTAAATTCCTACAAACAAATCTAAAATATCCCTGTTTCGGAGCACAAGCATGGTGGGGGGGCTCCACAGTTTATCTACATATATAAATTTCAGGTTATGTGTCGTTGCTTAGCTATATTTTATGATTACAAGTCAATAATATGTGCAAATATGCTTCCTTAAGAAAAACAAAACTGTTCTCCTCAGATTGAAAAAATGTTCACCAAAAGACCGGGAGAGGGCCAGAGGGTTAGCTCAGTGGTTCCTACGCCTGCCTCGTAAGCGCAAGGTCCTGAGTTCGATCCCCGGTAACCACATACAATGCTGGGCATGGAGACACGCCCACCAACAATCAACATCGCATACCACAATGCCGGACGTGGTGGCTCACGCCTGTCATCCCAGCACTCGGGAGGCAGAGGCAGGAGGATTGCTGAGTTCGAGGCTTGCCTGGGCACCATAGTGAGCTCAGGGCCAGCCTGAACTACAAAGCGAGACCCTGTCTCAAAAAAAAAAAAAAAAAAAAAACAGTTTTTAAGGACTCCCAGAGTGAAGCATAAGATAGTCATTTGGGGAATGGTTGCATGTATCAATTTGTATTGTGTTTTAAATTACTATGCTGTGTGCTATTTTAGTGTTTGGGAAAATGGAGAATCTGTTCTTTAGCATAATAAATGTCTTATTTTAACATGTGGGGAAAAAAAAAAAAGACCGGGAGAGCTGAAGTTCAGTACTTTATTAACTTTACTTACATCTTTGAAATTTTATTTTTTTGTGACAATAGGAACTCTTCCCTCTCATGATGGTTTTAATAGATGGGACTTGCTACAACTTTGTCACATACAAACATATATGGACAAACTGTGTTTTGTATATGGTTTGCCCCCAGGGGACGCTTCCGAACGCTTTGTGCACATGATGATGCACAGGGTACTGGGAAACGGCACTATATTGAAAAGGAGGGGTCAAACGAGAGGTTCGTACAGCTTCTTACATCTTGAGGGCTGCTCTTGGAGAATTGACGACAGCTCTCACATGGCCCTGAGTTCTGACAGATTCCTTTGAGAGCCCGACTCTGCCCCCGCTTTGTTTTCTGCTTCTCTATTTACCTGCGACCACTTGCTCCTGCACAGGCCCCTCTTGCTGCCATCTGTCATGAGGTGACTCAGCTGAGCGGTGCCTCAGCAGAAGTGAGTCAAGACACGTGTCATATTCTTCACCTTCCCAGAGTGAGCTAAATAAGGCTCTTTGGAAGGTTAGGCTGCCTTGAATATACCACTGGTATGATGGGAAACAAGTTAAAAGATGATAATTACAGGGCCAGGGATTTAGCTCAGTGGGTTCCAGTGTCTGCCTGGCAAGCGCAAGGTCCCTGATTTGCGGTAACCACATACAATACCAGAGTGGTGGCTCCCGCCTATAATACCAGCACTCGGGAAGCAGAGGCAGGAGGATTGCTGAGTTTGAGGCTTGCCTGGGTTACACAGTGAGTTCAGGGTCAGCCTGGACTACAAAGTGGGACTTTGCCTCCAAAAAAAAGTGATAATTGCTGGGAAGGTCTGTAGAACTTTATTTCAAAGTACATTAACTAGTGCTTTAGGTACAGGAATTGTACCAACATTCATCATTTTTTTGGAAAAAGAGAATTGAAAAAGAGATGCACTCCCTAGGCCTTTGAGTCAGAAGGCTGGAACATTCCTATTTCTATGCCTTAGTGACCTGTTGCTCCATTCACCTGCTCTTTGGTGCTTCAGGTGACCTTATGCTTCACTGTTAACTTGTGTGGCTTAGGAGCCGCCCGAGCAAAGCTTACTCTTGGGTGTTTGGATGCCCCCTGAAGGCACAGCTTTGACATGTGTAGCTGGTGCCTCCTCCCTGCCTCCTTGGCCCTGCTGCCCTGCTCTGTGTCCTGCCCGCTGTGAACTGCACACTCTCTGCCATGACCTTTCTCCCTGAGAACCTGCTGACCGTGGACTGAGTTCCCTTTGTAACCGTGAACTAATTCAGAACTCTCTTTAAGTTGTGAGTCCTCAGTAATGAATCCTGGATAAGAAATGTACCTAATACAGGTAGATGCCAGAATAATATGTATCTTACAATATTGTAATAGTCACACACAATTACAAATGTGAAACTCTGCTAACCAAAAGTCAGCTGAGCAAAGTGTTCCAAGAGCCCATGATAACTCCCTAATTGGAGCAAAAGGGCATCAGATAATGAAATCAAGAATCTCATTTTACTTTCAACTAATTGCTGCTTCCTACTGATACAGGTTCATCACTAAAAAAATGTCAGTGTCAGTCTAGGGTTTAGGAGGAGGGCAAATCATAGTGATGGGTAGAGCAGTGAAAAATCTACCCTATATGACACAATAATGGTGGATACATGTAATTCCTTGTTGGTCAATCCTGTAGAATATGCAATACAATGAATAAATCCTAATGTAAACTACAGAATTAAATAATATATCAATATATATCATCAGTTACAACAAATATACCTTACTAAGACAAGATGTTCAAATAGAGGAAAACAGGGTAGAAAAAAAAAGCATACTGGGTGCTGTATGTTTTTTACTGCTTTCTGGTAAACAGTTCAAAATATAATAGTTTATTAATTTTTTAAATAGAGGGAAAAGATGATGGATACTAGTGTTAAAAGAAGCTTGTTAGGGCCGGAGATTTAGCTCAGTGGTTCTGGTGCCTGCCTAACAAGCACAAGGTCCCTGGTTTCATCCCAGTAACCACATACAACAATACCAGGCGTGGTGACTCACCCAGAAGCAATCAGTACCTCATACCACAATGCCTGGCATGGTGGCTCACGCCACCATGATCCCAGCACTCGGGAGGCAGAGGCAGGAGGACTGCTGAATTTGGGGCTTGCCCGGGCTACATAGTGAGCTCAGGGCAGCCTGAACTACAAAGCGAGACCCTGTCTCAGAAAAAAAAAAAAAAAGTGCTGCTTGTTACACTATTATGTCCCTTTATGTCAATGTAAACAACCACTCCGATGTGATGGCTTAAAGGCAGTCCTTTCACAATCTGTGTGACAAAGTGGGCACATTTTAGCAAGTGGCTATCTGGTCCCTTGGAGGCGAAGACCAGAAATCTGGGCTCAGCTTTCATGCTCTCCTTCTCCTGGTTGTTTCAGAGTTTCTTCACAAAATATCTGCAGCAGGGCCAGAAGATTAACTCAGTGGTTCCAGCACCTGCCTCGCAAGCACAAGGTCCTGAGTTTGATCCCCAGAAACCACATACAATGCTGGGTGTGGAGACTCACGCCCACCAGCCATCAATACCACATACCACATACCACAGTGCCGGGTGTGGTGGCTCACGTCTGTAATCCCAGCACTTGGGAGGAAGAGGCAGGAGGATTGCTGAGTTCAAGGCTTGCCTGGACTACATAGTGAACTCAGAGCCAGCCTGAACTACAAAGCGAGACCCTGTCTCAAAAAAATAAAAAAAATTGGGGCCGGAGGGTTAGCTCAGTGGTTCCGGCGCCTGACTTGCAAGCGCAACGTCCTGAGTTCAGTCCCCAGTAACCACACACAGTGCTGGGTGTGGTGGCTCATGCCTGTAATCCCAGCACTCGGGAGGCAGAGACAGGCAGATTGCTGAGTTCGAGGCTTGCCTGGGCTACATAGTGAGCTCAGAGCCAGCCTGAACTACAAAGCGAGACCCTGTCTCAGATGATAGATAGATAGATAGATATAGATAGATAGATAGATAGATAGATAGATAGATAGATAGATAGATAGATAGATGATAGATAGATAGATAGATAGATAGATAGATGATAGATAGATAGATAGATAGATAGATAGATAGATAGATAGATAGATAGATAGATAATCTGCAGCAGGATAGTTTACCTGGAAGCTCAGGTTCCAGTAGTGGATGGTGCCAGAGACAGAAACTGTCAATCTTGTCAGATTTTAGCCTGCTAGTTGGCACAACATCATTTCTGTGATCTCTATTATTCAAAGCCATCATGGATCTTGCTTTGATTTGAGGGGAGGAGACACAGAAACTATCTTTCAGTTAGAGAGATGTCAAGACCTTAGAGGCCACCATTGATCTACTAAAGCCTGTAAAATCTGAATCTTTTCCTTTTAAAAAAGGGAGCTACTGGAAGATTTTAATCCAGAGAAAGTTATATTAGAATCAATCAAAGCGGTAGGAAGCAGAGACTGAGGAAGAAGGAAAATTAAAAAGTGACATCCCAGCATTCATTATCGCAGAATTTTTACTTTGTTATTTTTAAATACCTTCTTCAGAGGGCATGGAAGCTCACTTCACTGACCTCATTTGAAAGGTAGTCATTTGTAGCTGTTAAGTCATTAACATCATTGCAGCTAGTAGTCTTTCATGTGTAGCATGTTTATCTCTCCAATTAGAAGATAAACTTATTGAAAACAAAATGTTCAACTTTAAAGCACTAAGAATTTTCTAAGTGCTTAGAAAATATTTATTGATTGGAAGATTGTATAAGGAAAATAATGGATTCCTTCTATCAACAAATATTTATTGAACTTTTACTATGTGCCGGACATTAGCCAAGATGCTTACAGTACATTAGTGAAAACAGTAATGATACTTCTCTCATGGAGCTAACATTTTAAATCTACAAAAGTCATAACAGAGAAGAATCTCTTGGAAATGTTCTTCACGGACAATGTGTTATTCTTCCCTACAGCTCTCACCTGAGTAAGAAACCTCTCTTCTATAAACTGCAAGTGACCTTGGAGTTGAAAATTACTTTGCCTTGGTAAATAGACAATTATTTTGCTCAGCACTACAGTGTCTATAAGTCAACTGAGACAATCAAGTAGCAGTAGGGTATCAATCTAAAGAAAGAACCTTGCCCTTGCAGGCATTTCTTCATTAGAAAGCACAGCTGCAATGGTTATTATCATAGCAAAATCCTAATTACACTCAATTGCCAACAAGGAGATTTCCATTTATGTCTTATCCACAGCTATTTATTTCTGCCATTCTTTAACCTGTGTAGATATCCCCCAAATAAAAAGGTTTCTGAGTTTTTGCATACATGCATTCCAAATAAGAGACATCTAAACTTGACCCAAAGTAGGACATAATTACATATGATAAATGTTATTAAAAACAATAGGTTTCTGAAAAGATCAAAATCAGAGCTACAAATCACCATATGCTGGAATCAGTCTTCCTTCTATGTTTATTTTAAAACATATTTAGAAAAAAGCAATTGGAAGGCATAGCTTTGAAAAATCAAATATCATTAATTTCATCAGATTATAGTTTATAACAAAGTGACCCTCCTAGAATGTATATGAAGTATTATATACATATTAACAACATTTTCTGGTTTTCTGCCTTATGTTTTAATCCAAACTGTATTAGTTATCTATTGTATGTCAAGCTTTCTTTTAGGAATTAAGAGGAAACAATCAAGAAAACGGTGTCTCTCATTAAATATTCACAGTATCAGAAAAGATATACAATGGATATGAAAAGAAAGTTTAACTTCAAATTATGTGCTTTGTTAACAAATTAAATTTATTGTCAAGAGTACAGTGAAAATGAAACTTTAGGTATTGTCTATCAGACTATAAATTGATTGAAGCAACTCTAGAGTGTATTTTTGTGACACTTATCAATAGCTTTCAATATATGCTTATTCCAGCATTTCTAAGAGCTTATCCTAAAACAAAATAATCATGAATTTGAACAAAAATGTATATAACAAGACTTTTATTGTGCCATTTTTATAGTATTAAAAAATGGTTACCATTTCAAGAGCAAAAGTGAAGAATTTGTTCAAATTATAATTTATGATAAAGCATGAATATTTAAAATAATATTATAGAGGAATTGGAAAAAGGGTGAATATGTTGTCAAATGCTTATTTTCCTACAGAGAAGCAGTATGTATAATATAATGCTATCTTAAAAACCACTTTTATGTATGTGTTGAGAAGAATTGGCAAGAACCATCCCTCATTGTCCCCATCAGTTGGAGGCCAGAAATCAACAGAATTTAATCATACTTGGCATCAATTCTTCTGGCACCAAAAAGAACAGCCACTGACAACCAGCATGGCTGTCTTGTGATTCAGCCAGCTTTCAGGTCTGGTGAGAGGAGCCAAATGCTTCTCAGCCTAGTAATGGGGCAGTCTGCTGTTCACAAAGGACAAAACCCAGCAAAACCCACACTGAGAAGGAAAACATCATTTCCTTATTACCAGACCAGGCTAAAAAGAGGAAAATTAATTCTTGTCATTGTGAGAAGGGTGTACTCTATAGGTGAGTTAGTTAAGGGAGGCTGTTCTCCAAGATGAAAAGCGGAGCATGCATTAAGAGATAGTACTCACTCATCTGTGCAGGAGAGAGGCCCGGGGCCCTCCACTGTCCGCTGCCTACTATGCAGTCAGTGCAGAAGTCAGTAATCACGGCCCCGCAGGCCTCGTCCAGCCACTCTGCTGTGTTTCCCATAACTAAAAATAACTTAAAATTGTTCAAAAAATTAAGAGTGTTATAGTATATGAAATTCAGGTTTCAAACTGCATAAATAAAATTGCATTGGAACACAACCATAATCCTCTTGTTTTGTTTTGTTTGCAGCAACTTTCTGATGCAAAACCGGAGCTGAGCAGCCATGAAGAAAGCGTATGGACCCAAAACCTTAAAATACTTCTTGCTTGGTCTTTGCCAATAAAGGTCACCCAAATGCCACCCTAGTGGAAGAACTTCAGCGAGCCTCTCCACAAGGCCCAGTGACACCTTTGCAACATGTCCAGGCATTGCTGATCACAGGAAAAATTATTTCATGCAGGTAGCAAAGGTTCTCTCCTTTCAGGAATAAAAATGAGAGGAAGCCCTAATACATCTAGCTTATATATAGCTGTAACACAGCATCAATGTCCACTCCCGACCTCAGCCCCACTTTGAGGGTCAGCTCCCTCGAAAATTCTCAAAAGTGAAGCTTTTGCTAACTTTCTCAAAGTGTTCACACAAGCAGCACCTCCAGAAGAACAGCTTCTCTTAGTTCTGCCTCAAACCATTGCTCATCTGCTGCTGCTTTACCTGGAAGTGCAGCGCTCTGTCCTTTTATTCTTTTACCCTTAGCACTCCTTTTATAAGAGTGCTAAGAGGCGAGCCCACAGACATGACTTCTGCTGCCAGCTTGGACTCTCTTTCTCAAATGTCTCCATCTCACAGCCCCCCCATGCAGATCTCTCTCTGTTCCTTAAAAGCAAAACCTGATCTTCCTCCAGAACCCACTAGTTTTCTTCCTTTACTCAGGAGGATCTCTTCCCTGAGTCAGTTGAATGCGATCAACTACTGCAGGAGTCCAAGGGCATCCCAGCAAGATGACTGAGTATGGCAGGTGTTTTCAGACCATGCAATGGTGGATGACTTCAAAGTTCAGCCTCACATCAAATTGTGTATGTTCCATTCAGGAGCGCAAGTGTGTGTCTCCCAAAAGCATTTAATGATTCCTTCATCCTAATAAGACAACTAGGAAATTGTAGATAATTCTATTTGGACATGAAGATAGAGCCTCCATGATGAGATCGGTACCTTAATAAAAACAGGAAGAAAATATCTGTCTCATCTGCCTTTTCTCAGGTTTTTTTTGCTCCTCTTTCTCTTCTGTATGTATACTCACATGATGCAGAGATAGATACCCAAATACATACAGCGAGTGAAGATCATGGGAGAACACAGAGAGAAAGTGGTCAAGTGGCCTCTGAAAGCCAGGAAGAGGGATCTCACCAGAACCCTCCATTCTAGTAGAAAATAGATATCTATTATTTAAGTCCCTCTGTGTTTGGTATTTTGCTTTTAGCAGCCCAAGAAAAGTAAGACACAAGTTAAGGTTTGCAGAGTACTACCATCTTCTCAGACAACTCGTACAAGGATAGCTTTGTATAAAGTGACAAGGAACATGGCTGAACTGTGTTTATGTTTTAGTGTTTTTTGGACAGGAGAATAAAAGCAATAAAACAGTAAAAACAATAGAACAATAAAATGTATTTAGACAAATACATTTCTGAACAAACAATTGAAAGAGCAACTTGTTTCCTTCTGACTGCTTAAAATACAATCCAAGAAGAAAGAACTTAAGAAGGAATCATTAAACAAAATGAACCAGAATTTAAAATTTTGGGAAATAGCCCATCCATATGGTTAAAAAAAGTATCAAGATGCCGGGCGTGGTGGCTCACGCCTGTAATCCCAGCACTCGGGAGGCAGAGGCAGGAGGATTGCTGAGTTCAAGGCTTGCCTGGGCTACATAGTGAGCTCAGGGCCAGCCTGAACTACAAAGCGAGACCCTGCCTCAAAAAAAAAAAAGTATTAAGACTATCCTGGCATGGTGGCACATACTGGTAATCCCAGCAGTTACAAGGCCAAAGCAGAAGAACCACAGTGAGTTTGAGTCCAGTCTGGGCTATATAGTGAGTTCAATAACAGTCAAAACTACATGGTGAGACTCTGTCTCAAACAAACAAATTAACAAACCAAGACTATGGCTAAACAATGGCTTCACAAAGAGATTAGTACAGATGTGAACCGTAGACATATTCAACCACCTGAAGGAAACACTACTGTTTTAAACTGAAGGAGTCAAAATTATGACAAAATGAAAGGAGACAACCCAGTTTCTTAGATCCTACTGGACATATCAAAGAGTTCTCCTTATGTGAATATCCACTACTCTTTATGAAGAGGAAAGAATGACCTTTAAGGTGAGCAGAGATCTTTAGGAATTTCTCCTTGGTTTCAAACAATAGGACCACTGCTTCAGATTTCAGCCATCCAGAACTGTGAAGCAGGGCTCCCAGATCCTGGGGTGCTTGACCTCCACCCAGCAAGATCCTAAGGTGCAACTCACCTAAAAGAGTTACAGGTATAAGACTTCCTCTCTAGTTAGTCCAGGAGACAAATAATCAAAGTAGATAGGATAATTTTGAGGCTACCGAATAATATTTACTGGGCTCTAGACCTGTTTTAAAAAACTCTTTCAATTTTTTCATTTTGGAATGGGTATTTTTTTCTTATCCTACCATTGTTCTGTGTGTGTGTATGTGTGGTACTGGAGAGAGAACCCTGAGTCTTTACACTGCTCTATATCCCCTATCTATCTTTATAGGTGGTATTGTTGTTTCAAGAAAGGATTTTACTAGGTTACCAAGGCAGGACTTGAACATGTGATCCTCTTGCCTCAGCCTCCCAGAATGCTGAGATTACAGGCAATCACTATTATACTTTGTACCATATGTATGGTTTCCAAGATTCAAGCTACAGAGGAATTTTACTTTGGGATGAATGGTGCCTGAGGTCTAATTCATATATGATTTAGACAATATTTAAGTGAGACTCGATTTTAGATTTTAAGCTGAAACAAGCTAAAATTTAAGAGACTGTTGGGATAGAATTAATGTATTTGACACGCAAAGGCATGAATTTTGAGGGGTTCCAGGTATTATGCTGCAGAATGAACATATTTTTTCCTCTCCAAAATTTGTATGTTAAAGCCTTAACCCCTCCTGTGATGCTATCAGAGGCCTTTAGAGCTTGCTTGGAGGTTCTGGCAGAGGGGCACAGGTAGTCATATACCCTTGCCTGAGGAAATGATCCTCTTCTATCAGGGATGGTCATCCTCTTTGACCAAAGCTTTGGGAGAGATGAACATGGAGTAGTGAGAAAGGAGGGGGACATTCACCTGGCCAGCCAGATCAGCTGGATCAATGCTGGTGATAAATGGAGTGACAGATGTCACAGCCAGGTCACCTTCACATCCAAGAAAGAATTTTAGGATGTTATTAGGTTCATGTTGTCACAGGGGGAGTGCTAGAGATAGGGTCAGTACCTTTATATGAGAAACACCAAAGCTTTCTTTCCCAGATATATGAGGATAGAAAATGTGAGGTGCCAAGTGCAGAGTAGGAAGAGTTCAAGGACCAGTACCTTGACCTTGGGCATCCCAGCCTCTAGAACTCTGAGAGATTTAAACCATCCATCCGTATTATTCTGTTCTGGTAGCCTAAGCTAAAACAAGCTGCAAATATAGCATAACTTCAAACTAGTTGAAACAACAAGAATAATGACTGTCTACTGTGACTAGAAACCCAGAGATCTGAATGGTTTTTGTGCTATCCGATAATTTAATCAATTGTACTGTGCTATTAAGGACTGGGGTTCTTTCCTTCATGCTACACCAAAATCTTCAATGTTAGCTTCATCCTAAAAGTGATCTTACATGTCTTAAGTGAACTATCTCTGCCATTAGAATTTCATGTTTTCTTGTATATATTGGAGAAAAAGGACCTCTTTCATACTTATATGCTGTGTGTTTTTTAGTAATTTTGTTTGTTTGTCTTTGCAGTACCAGGAATAGAACTTGAACCCTTGTGATTGCAAGATAGGCACAGTACCACTTGAGCTAAATCCCCACCCATTTTTTAGTAATTTCACTGGTTCAACAGTAGTCTTCAAAGACAGTTCATATGTTAAATAATTAATAAATAGTAAACTCAGCTACAATAGGGTCAGTTTTCAATGAACTAGAAAACTGAGGTGGATACCTGCACCAGGGTACTATTAAAGAAGAGGAAAAGGCAAATAAATGCCAGGTGGGCAACATTACTTTTGCACAGAGTGATAGCTAACTTGTTATAATACAGTTTTGTCTATGAGGAAATGTTCTGGGGTTTTGTAAGACCTCCATTTTATAGAGAACAATGAGTAATCTGTCAAAAGAAAAATAATTACATAAAAATGTTTACAGACACTAAAACATCAATAAAAAGCCAAAATATATCATATATCATACCTCAGAGTATAATTACAACCTCACAGAACTGACTTGTATTTTCAAAATAAATTTGTAAAGTCTAAAATGTTGTCAGTTTCAAGCCCAAAACCAAAAATGTGTATAATATCTGTGGCAAATTACTTACTATTTTTACTACTTTAACCATAGTCTCCAGTTAATTTTCTACAAATTATCAGAAAGTCAGTATATGGACTTTCTTTTTCTGTATTCCTTAGGGCAGTTTAACCTTGCTTCTTTCTAACTGTTGAGAGAAGTAAAGAATAACCTTTATTAATGGGCACTTGAAATCCCAATCTCAACCCAGAATGCAGGGAATGTTACTTATGAGTCCTCCTATAATCGCTGATGACCTCAATCAGAACTTGAACTCAATAAAAGACTCATTCTCTAACAGATAACCTACCTCTACAGTATAAGTCAAGAGATTAAAAATAACCCAAGAAAACTAGCTTAAAATATAATAGCAGTTCTTGTAGCTCTGACCCCTCAGATTGAGTTCTTGAGGCTGCTGCTCATACAAATTATACGTACTTGGGTAATCTTCATGTTTTCTCTCAACTTTGTGTTTATTTAAGTTTCTAAGCTGGTACACCTTTCATTCATTATCATATTTAAGTTCAATTGAAAAAGTAATATCCTCACAATTTATGAATGGTCTTTGGACAACACTTTACAATACTAAAGCAATTTCCTGACTATCATTAATGACCAGACTATTATCTTTTTGAAGCTGAACAATGGATCTATTAAAATTATTATTCACCATCTGGGTCTCCTTGAAAGTATGTTTGAAGCCAAGCTGTTATTTCTACAGAAGAAAAGAAAATGGGTCAAACTAGAAGTACCCACTAGGCCCATAACATATATGAAAAAAACTTTTCGGAAAGGCCATGCACTTGACTAGCCTCGAACAGTCAACACTACAAGTATTAGACATGAATGCTTAGCAGGTTACAGAGCGAAGTCTTAGACCAACAAGAACTATCCAAAAAGTGAATCAGGCTAACTGCATCTGACACATGTCTTCTGAAAGTGTTTTTTTAGTCCTCAAGTAGCAAGTATTTTAAACGCAAGCCATCATTGAGATTGTGTGACACTTTGTGGCTTTTAATGTAGAATGTTATCAAAGCAGATGCCTGACATGTTAAGATTCAGAGAAAATGAGAGGAAAGAAATAATTGATGGCATCAAAGACAGATAAGTATTTCTAGGAGTAAATCATTAATCATAAATTTTCAAACTAACTTTATATGTATATTCATTTTAGAGATGAGAAAACTGAGGCTGTGAAAGTAAACATTTAGCCCAAAATGGAAACACTGAAAAAAGAAGGATTTGGACCTCAAGGTATTTGTCTATCTCCCAAGATAGAGTTCTTAATTTTCTCATACTTTTCTTTGCCAAAATACAGTTAATGTGTGTACTATATAGATACATCACATGATGAATAGAACAAATAAATTCTCATCTCCGCTATTACCTAGCCAACATTTCTCAGAATTATTCAAGGACAACTGCCATAAGAATTAATCAGCATATATCTTAAAATTGAGATTTCTGAACTTTGTTCCAGATTCACTGAACCAGAATCTCTGTGGGTTTTACATCCCAAGATTCCCATGCACACCAAAGTTTCAGTTACTCATCTAATAAAATATGATTTTTCCTCATAACAACATATTAAATATATACACAAATTTCCCTTCTTTCCTTTTCATATTTATTTGCATCAATAAAAATACATTTGGCAACTCAGCAAATTTTCATTGGCTACTTTGATAATACTATTCATAACCAAATAAGTATCTCAAAAATAATAATCCCTACTTTTTTCTTGGTATACTCCTTAGCATATACATCCAAAGTTTTGGATTATCTCACAAGTATTTTCCCCCCTCAAAGTGTAGATTTACTTAATACCAATTTAAAGAACCTGTTAAATGTGCTGAAATTTCTGTGTTTAACAAAGGAGAGGAGCTTGAGTTTTCAATTCAGCAGCAGTGAATTGCTTTGCAAAGCACTTTTCTGTGGAGGGAAAATCCACCTATTCATTTTGTTTCAGATCATTCTCTTCTTTTGCTCTAAATAGGAATAGTAGTTCCACTGGAGTTTCTGAAAATTAACCCATTGTCAACACTTAATCTCTCTTTCCTAATAATTTGGGAACATCAGTTTGCTGCACCTATTCAGAGAATTCTTTATTTGGTGGCAGTTCTTTGCTTTCTATCCAGAAACAGCTGCTCCATCTCCTGTGACACAGGATGTAATAAAATGGAGTAAATGGAGTAGAGTATTTTGATGGATTAATCACTGCAGGGTGTGCAGCGTTCACAGCACTCATGGTGAAAGTGAAGAGATTATACCAGAATGACATCTGTTTTCTTCCATGTAAATTGCTAGACTTCAAATCTGCTGTTATTTAGCAGATGTGTAGATTTAATTATTAGGATTGCATAACCACCGGGGAAAGCATGAGATTTTACTGATTGCTTACCACCTATAGTAACTGCAGAATAAGTAGACTGCCTTTGTCTCTCTTGTGGAAACTGAAAAAGTTATAAGGGATGTTGTTGCTTATTCCTGAAGTGCATATGAACTGGTTGCACTGATACTTACATATTAATAAAATTCCAACAAATGTGTGTAACAGTTTGGAACTGTTTTTATTACATGCAGTAACTAAAAAAAAATCATTCAGTAAAATATTTCAGAGATGCTCATAGGTCAATGATCTGCAAAGCTAAAGATGTCTTTTAGATTCCTAGGATTTTCACAAGCCTAACTATAGTTGCAGAGGAGGAGGCCTGGGGGAGCCTGCTCCTATCTTTTCATTTTATACTTGAAGAAATAATCAGGAAAGAAATACAGTATCTTGTAAGCAAGTGCCAACTTACTCCTCAATTCTCTGATGTTGTTTCATTGCTTACAGGAGAGTACGTTGGGAGAATAGGGATCCAAATATATTGACAAACTAAATTCATGCCTTATAGTTTTACCGTCTCAACTTTTGATGAGACAGAAATAGCTTAAAGACAAAGGTAGAATTAATGACACAACCAGTGATACTGTTGATTCAACTGTCAAAAAGGCACATAATCCCAAATTCTCTGATACAGTCCCATGTGTGCCACAGATAACCTCTGACATTGATCCTGTCTGTTAAAATTCATCCAGTGACTCTTCTACCCTGTTATGCCTTTCTTCTCACCAAATGTTCTTGAACCTGATGGATAAAGCAGAGAGGCTAGTCACTTGTCACTGGAACAGTTAGTTACCTGAAATACATGGCATAAAGGACAAAGGCTTATTTGGGCTCACAGTAGCAGAGGGTTCAGTCTGTGGTCAGCTGGCTCCAAGACAAAAGCATAATGGTAGACGATGTATCTTTCAAAGACACACCCTCAATGACCTCTTTCTTCCAAGTAGTCCACATCTACTGATAGCTCATTTAGCTATAAACTCATAGGTGATGAATCTATCAGTAGATTAATTAGACTAATCCACTACATGAGCCATTGGGGGCATTCCTATTTAAAGCGTAACAGGTACTTATCTAGTTAACAGTTCCTGAGACATCTACCTGGTAACATTAGAGCTCACAGAAAATACCACCGAGTTATACTTCTTATAGATGCCAAAGTGCTTCAGCAGCTTCTACAACACAATTTGTATGTATGTACAAATGTACGTACAATGACCAGGGAGCTTTGCTTTCTCTAGAAAGACACCATACTCCTTAGGAGAAGCCTTCAAGTCACATCTCAGCCTATCCTAGCTGAGAATACCTGTATTAGTTCCCATTCACCTGGGCTCCTATCCCCATACAGGTTTGTCTATTTCCTTAATCTGATTTTTAACTATTTTATCTGAGGCTCTCTACCTGTCATTGATGAAATACCCTTTCACACTTTACTTCCCTAAATATTCTTTCCAGTCTTGTCTAACTAAAATCTGGCTACCTTCTGAGGATGCTGCTTTGCAAAGAGCCAACTGAAGTGCAATCTTTTCTTCCCTTCATTATGTGTTTCACTGAGTCTGGAGGTGGTAAAGCTACCTGCCTTATTCCCCAATGACACTCAAGAGCTGTTATCACTGCCTGCTCCTTAAAACTTTTCAGCTATTTTAAGGCTCAAGGCCATTAAAACATATCACCACCTGTCCCTCCTTGTTGCATCTATACCCATACCTCCCACTCATTTTCCTTGTTCCTCAAAGAATTTGGCATCTGTCTTACAGTGTCCTTCTACAGAAATATTCCTGCCCAAATGTTTTTGTCATCATAGACAAGGAAGATTTGCAAGATATTTAATAACTGGCATGAGATAAGGGCCAATGAATGGTAAGTGACCCCTATATGAATCCAACCTTGTATGCGGATGGTTTTTCCAGTCACCTGATGTTTCATTTGCCAAACCTACTTCTTAGTCATCATGTTGCAAGTCCTGTTATCAGAGATGATTTTTACAACCCATGTATACACATTAACAATTGCCACTCCAATTTTTAACTACCCCTAAGTATATATTTTACCTACCCCTATAACACATAAAGGAGCATACCAGTGCATTTCTTTTTTCTTTTAACTAAAATATAAACTACATGAGAACACAGATTTTGTTCTTTCTACTGGTATTATGTTAATGCCCAGGCCAGAGACAGCAAGACCACTGGAGCTTTCAGTGACAACAAACAGAAGATTACTGCATGCAGTTCACCACTGGCCTAGATCAATGACTAAAATGTAATTGATATTCAGCAATATTTATTGAAAAGTAACTCTGGACCCCAAAACAAATGTTTTAGAGCTGAAATTGCCAGGTTTCTGCGTGGCGCTGTTTGGTTTTCTAATATTAAGTAGGCATTAAGTATTGGAAATAACTTCAAATAAATTTGAGAATAACGTAATTCTAACTTTAAAAAGAAATTGAATTCAATGTAAGCATTCTAGCATGCATAGAATTCTCCAACAGATACTCTTGTCTATCTGTGCTTGTTAAAAATACAGATATGCTAAATCTCAGGAAATAAAGTAATTCGTGAAACATCAGAGGGGATATTGTGGGTCATGTTATAGGGAAACTTGTAGAAATAAGATCCTTCCAACCTAGAATGGTAGGAATATATACATGAAAAATAGTATTAAGTCAGCGAAACAACACTAAATTTCTGCCTCTGCCACACATAAGTTTCCTGTCTTCCAGAAAATAGTATTTGTTGAAGCACAATTCATTTACTCATGTGGGGATTTGCTATAAAAATAGGATATATGGCATGAGTTGCAGTAAAGGGCCACATTATTCTAAAAATTTCTAACAAACAAGCCAAGTTTGCCAGGCTCCATATTAGCATTTAGTGATTTGTCCTGTGAAGAAAATGCAGAATTATTTATTTATACCTCTTATAAGTTGACTTGGTTAAAGTTGTATCTGCATAATAGGCAATGTTGTAGAAGGGGAAGGAAATATGCTTATGGCATCTGCCATAAAAAGAAGTTATTAAAATGACACTGTTACTCATTTCTTGAATAGTGAGAATAAATACTTGATGAAAAAATCATTCAGCAATAACAGGCTGAACTAGAGGCTTTTATTAACAGAGTCCTCAGAGTTATTTAGACGCTGGACCAGAGGACAGTTTACATCTAACAAAAGAGTAATCATTACTGACTGTGAGCCCAAGCCATGGCCTTGCTTAACCTAAAAGCTGAGAACACAGCCCAGATAAAATGAGGGACTAGGAGTTTATCATAACCATTTGTGCAAATTGCCATTCAAGGGAGAAAAAGTAAAGAACAAATCACAAATTGAGGGCAATGTTTGAAACTATTTTTGTAATATTTTCACAATTTATGTCAATTATATATTAATTTATAAATGATACCAATGACTACATCTGTTGAAAGGGATTAAATAAAAATACACAAAAAAGAATTCTTCCGAAAAACATTTTTATACATTGCCATTTGAAATTTTTTGTCAAATTTTTCTCTAACCTTTATTTTCATTGTAGTGTATTTGGGTTTCCTACCTGCATTTTGGAGAACCAAACCCTTCCTGACATTTCATTGTCCTGATTAAGGAAATATTCTCATTAATTAACAGAAGCAATGGGATTTCCCCCAGTCACCCAGCCAAACCATAATACCAGAGTGGAGGAAGAGTGGCCCACAGTGTATGAAACAAGAACAGGCACTGGAACACAATCAAGTCTCCTGGAGGAAGAAGAACAGACAAAAAGAAATTCCTCCTATAAAAATATAGTCTAAGAATCAAAATAAAAAGTAAAATCCATGTACCCATGTAATGTTAAAAGTGCTTGGATTTTTATAAATTTACAGAATTTTGTATCTCTCAAAAGAACATTTTCTCTTTGCTCATCTCTTGCACTAGCATCAGGAAAATCAATTTGGTACTGTAGGACTAAGAATTCTAAAACTCGTATCAGGTACCATCTCTGCCCATAATTATCAGTATCAGCTTGTCAAGTCTCTTAATTTCTATAAGGTTTTGTGATTATCCAATAGTAAGATGATCATGATAGGTGAGCTATAATTTGAGGCTTGAATGAAATAAACTATATGTAGAATTCCAAAATATGCCTCAGCACATGATCTAGATTGTATATATGATAAATGTATAACCAATATTGTTGAATATGTAATTTTTTTTTTTTGAGACAGGGTCTTGCTTTGTAGTTCGGGCTGGCTCTGAGCTCACTATGTAGCCCAGGCAAGCTGCCAAGAACTCAGCAATCCTCCTGTCTCTGCCTTCCGAGTGCTGGGATTACAGGCATGAGCCACCACACCCGGCACTGTGGTATGTGGTATTGATTGTTGGTGGGCGTGAGTCTCCACACCCAGCATTGTATGTGGTTATCGGGGATCGAACTCAGGACCTTGCACTTGTGAGGCAGGCACTAGAACCACTGAGCTAACCCTCCAGCCCTGAATATGTAATTTTAAAGAAAATTAAAGAAAAGAATGAAAACTGAAAAAAAATTCAAAACCAGTACTAACTAGATAATACAAAGAGCTAAAAAAAAAAAAAAAATAGACCCTCAAACTAAAAGATCCAGGCAAAAAAAATAGGCAACAGATATGAATAGACACTTTTCAGAAAAACTACAAATGGCCAATAAATACACAAAAAAATCCACTACCTCTAGCCACTAAAGAAATGCAAATTAAAATAACAATGAGATTACATCTTACTCCAAAAAACATGACAATCATCAAGAACTCATATAACAAATTCTGGTGAGGGTTTGTAGAAAAAGAAACCCTGCTACATTTTTTTTTTTTTTTTTGAGGCAGGGTCTCGCTTTGTAGTTCAGGCTGGCTCTGAGCTCACTATGTAGCCCAGGCAAGCCTCGAACTCAGCAATCCTCCTGTCTCTTCCTCCCGAGTGCTGGGATTACAGGCGTGAGCCACCATGCCCGGCTTTTTTTTTTTTTTTTTTGTCTGCTACATTGTTGATGGAAATGTAAACTAGTACAATCACTATGGAAAGCACTGAGGAGATTCCTTGAAAACTTAAAATAGAAACTCCATTCAACCCAGCTAGTCCATTTCTGTGTTTTTCCAAAAAAGTTAAAGATAGCATACAACAGCTATACAGGCATAACCATGTTTATAGGAGCACAAATCATAACAACTAAATGATGGAATTGGTTTATATATCCATTAACAGAAAGATAAAACACAGGTGATATTTATACACAGTGGACTTCCACTCTGAACTAAAGATAAACGAGTTATTTGTTGGAAAATTGATGCACCATGACACCATAATGTTAAATCAGTCCCACAATCTTAAATACTGTGTGGTTTAGCTTATATGAGAAACCCAAATATAAATAAGTACCAAAATAAAAGATAATAAGCAATACAGAGATGGTTTAATTTCAAATTGAAAGGGGACTAAGAGATACGAGGAAAGAAAGGAAAGAGGGGCGCACAAAGGACTTAGAAGGAAATAAGATGCATTATACATACGCAAGAACTACTCACAAAGAATGTCTTCATAATGTACCACAAACATGTACTAATAAAATAAAATTTTTAAAGAGTCAGTACTAATGGGCTTTGAGAATTTTATAGAACACAGGTCTCTAGGGTATTCATAAAAATTATTTTAAAGCAGCCCATAGTAATAGCAACTAATACTAACACTTCTATAAACCACAGTATTAAATCTTATATTCATATCATATTTAATTTTCCCACATCTTATTTAAATTGAGGAAATATAGTCTTTAAGACTTGAATGGTTTGCCAAAGCTTCAAGTCAATTAAACTGCATAACTAGGGTCTGGTTTAAGGCTGTTGAGAAAGCCACATTTTGAATACTACTTTAACCTGCCTGTCTGCAGTGTGTGTTATTACAACATCAAGGGACTGTCAAAGTCTGATCCTCCCCTTAGGAGCAAATACTCAGTCACTTTATCAACAAGGAAGTATGGAAGTGTACAAGTGTTAGAAATGCACATTTTTCAAATGCAAGATGAAAATCAATTAATGAAAGAAGGGCTAATATTAAGTACAAAGTACAACACCTATCTAGCATGTTCTCCTTTCTAAATAACAAGAAAGCTGCAAACATCTGGCTTCCAGGTAGCTGAAGCTTCTTCAGCCTTGACCACCTAGCTGCCAACAAGGATACAATGGAGAAAATATTTCAGGTATGAGTTTTCTAAAATATTTTCCTAATCATAGAAGTAAAATCAGGAGTTTTTCTAGAGCTCTCTCTCTCAGTCCCTGTGCCCAACCATCTACTGCACCCTGTCCTTCTTCCCTAATCTTTGATTATCTTTTAGCCTCCCACCCATCCTTAGGCTTCTTGGTCATCTTTCTTCATGCCTACTTCAACTATTTCACCTTTTTTATAAAGGTGTCTCTCAATAAGGTTCCATCTCAAGTGTCTTTAATTTATTATGTGCTACTGCTTTCCCAGATTTACCCAAGGCAAGTTAAAGAGTGTCTGTCACATCTCTACTGGGTAAGCAACTGTCTCTGTATTTACGGTTTTTGGAGAACATAAATGGTAGGGACTGTGCTAGGAAATGAGCAAAGCCTCATGTACTTGGGCAGACTGCCATTTCTGATGCTGTCTTCTACAAAGGAGACTGAAGAAGCAAGACACATAGGTGCAGTGTTGATTAAGCAGCGATATTCCTTGCTGTACCTCAGCTCCCAGACTTCTAGGCATGGAAGAAATCGAAGTTCTTTGTCCTGACTCATCAGAGGAATGGACCTCCACAGCTGGTTTGCTAGGCTCTATCTGCCTATCCCCTTTCTTGTTTATCTTATTCTCCATGCTCTTCTCTACTTTGTCTTTTGAGTTTATCCTTTAAAAGCCCTTCTTTCCTCTTTTTCTTTGATTAGTCCTCAGGGGCTCATGAAAATGAAAGCTAAAGTTACTAGAAACCAAAAATTTGGTTGCTCACTTCGAGAGCAGAGAAGACAAAATCTTCAAATGCTTTACAGTAGAAAGTACTTTCGATTTTTTTTTAGAAAAAGTGCTTGTCCTTTTCCTATCAATCATCTAAATCAATTCCTTTTCCATTCACTCTTTATTCCTAGCATATAAAAAAGGGGAAATCCAAATTTCCCCATTAACATAGGCGGAACATTCTTCTCTATTACACAGCATCTGTAGAGTCTTCCTAACTCTGTGTTTTCATTACCAACACCTAAATTATAAATTCTTGGAGTCAAGAACTGTGTCTTATTGACCCTTTTATTGCCAATCACATGCCTGGAATTTGGTGCTTAGAAGATGGTAGATGAACCAGTCTCATTCTGAGAAAACAGCTCTAAATTACAGATCATAAAGGGTCTTTAATGGATATGCTGGCCAAATCAGAAGGGAAAAAGGAGAGAACTAGATCCCCTAGAGACTTAAATCATGGTTAAAATGAGAGAAGAGTGGTATCTTAAGGGTATGAAAGTCAGCTCACATGATATGATTCTACCTAAATGGCCTAACCTCCAATTGCCAAGGCCTATTTCTCTTTCTTATTACTTGCTCCAAAGTTAAAAAGTTTGCCTTGAAACCAAACATTTACTTTCTATATAATTTTAAATGTGATGATTGATCTGACCAAACAGGGCTATTTTCTGCCCTCTAAGGCCTGTTAAGAAAACAGCTCAGTGTCTTCTATATAACTTGTCTGTTCAGAAGAAGCCACGACAGCTAAACTTTTTGAAAATTTCTATAAAGTTACTCCTGGGTTTTTTCAAGTCCCTCTGGCCAGAACAGGTTTACTTGTAATGGAGATTGTGTGCAGATTTCACAAGCTTTTGCTAATCTCTTCTGTAAGAGATAACCTTGAGATATGCAGGTTGACATGTGGAGTTTCTACAAAATTTGTCAATGTTTCTCAGACTCTGTTTAAGGAGGCATGAAATAGAGCAGTAAACTCTAAAGCATTAGAATTATTTTCTTCCAAGAAAACTCGTGGTAGAAAGAAAACAGTTTATGCCATAGTGTAGGATGTGGAATGTTAAATTAAATACAAAATATACAGCTTCCTAGGAAAGTGGTGATTCATTCAACTCATTATGTGGTCAATACCATCTAGTTATTGCCCCCTGAGTGACCATTACTATGCTTAAAGTTGGGGGAATACCTTTGCAAAGACAGACACATCTATGGCTTTATGGAGGTTATATTTTATTGGGTCAGACTGGTAAGAAACTGTTTCCACTGTTTCCAGATTATTTCTTAAAATTAGATTATTCATATTTCAATGGGAAGGAGTTCACATCTTATATTTGCTCCTTAATTATTTTCTACTCTTCTAATTTTCCAGAAGTTCTATTTCACTGTTATGTGTTCTGATTATTCACTTAAATTCTGCACTTTGGCTTGGAGGCCACTCAGAATGGCAGGCATGTTTCCCTTCGGTCTTCAGGTCTGGTGCCAGAAACTCAGGTTATGAGATATAGGTAAGTAGTCTCTTCTTAAATGATCCTGTAAGGGCAATCCCTGGGAATCAGCAGGCCCAGCACACACATCCTCTGCCTGAACATCCCTCCTTCTTGGTCTCCATCACTGCTTGCCACGCTGCCTGCTAGTCCTTGGAGGACTGAAGTGGAGGTGGCAGATTTAATTCTCTTTGCAAGGACTTCAACATAGCCCATTGATTTATTCAGCCATTGTAAGTCTGAGCAGTCTACTGCAAGAGGGACATATATTCAGTCTTGGATTTAGGGATAGAGTCTAGGAGAAGAGAAACAGAAATCTCCCTTTCCCAGAGCCTCCACAGATTCTTAAATTAGATGTTTTTAATTGTGTGCCCATAGACATTTGTTTTGGAAAGGATCTATTATCTAAAATAATAGCTACTACGGGCCGGAGGGTTAGCTCAGTGGTTCCGGCGCCTGCCTTGCAAGTGCAAGGCCCTGAGTTCCATCCCCGGTAACCACATATAATGCTGGGCGTGGAGACTCACACCCAGCAGCCATCAGCACCACATACCACAGTGCCGGGCATGGTGGCTCACGCCTATAATCCCAGCACTGGGGAGGCAGAGGCAGGAGGATTGCTGAGTTCGAGGTTTGCCTGGGCTCCATAGTGAGCTCAGAGCCAGCCTGAACTACAAAGCGAGACCTTGTCTAAAAATAAAAATAATAATAACAATAATAATAAAAGCTACTATGAATTAACCAACTATTATATTTCAGGAATTATATTTGCTACTTCTAGTACTACCAATTAACTGTCTATATAATCATATCAATACTGTGGATTTCCCTGACAGCATTTCTTCTTCGTATAAGGGGATTGGAATGATCTGATTTTAAGTTAGAATCTGCATTTAGCACATCGTAGAATAAAACTAGGAATCTTTGGGATGCAGATCCAGTTACCTGATTAGTCTTTTACAATCTATTCCTTAGCTTCCTCTCCAGATATGTCCCTGACTCCTCTGAATGAACCTCTCTGTTGCAGCCAAACTGACCAGCACCACTGAGTTGTACAACCATTTTCCATTTCAGAAAGTTTTTCTCTACCTTGTTTCTCTGAAGTCTGCACTACTGGGAAAGGTCATCTTCCAGAGGTTATGAGGGGGCAGTTACTGCATGTGCCAAAATCCAAGGGTAACTCAGTGCTGATCACATGCGTAGGCAGAGCCCCCTTCTGGGCTGTCCCTCCGTGGGAGTTGGACACAGAGGATCAAGATAAGTCATGCTTCTCCTATGATATGAGACTAATTCTTAGCCTCATTCATTGTCACATCATCTGCTTTCAGTATCTGTTTTGAGGTGGCAGGTTTTTTCCACCACCCTTTCTGAGTTTGGTACCCTTCCCTGAGACGTACGCTCATAAAAACCAAAGCAGAACTCTCTCTTCTCCACCAACACCCAAAGTTCCAAAGTGTTCATCATCTTTCTTTGAATGTCTATGTGGCTCTTCTTCATAGAGTAGTTCTGGTACAGCAAAAATGACTCACAAACGAACCTCACAACTGACTAGAGTACAAAGACCGAATTTATTCATATTTGGTAAAAAAAAAAAACTCAACTATTGTATTCATTTGAATTGTCTGTGTCAGTACAACAAAATGTTCTGTCCATTCGGGAAACCAAATTATAATCACACAACTGGTTGGTGAACATGGAATCCGAGCCAGGGGAGTGGGTTTTGTGGAGCCGATAAACATGGATGGGTTCAGACCAGTAGATCCCTATTACAATACAGATTCATCCACCATTGAAGAGAACAAATCACATTTTTGGTGGAAGACACCTTTCCCTACGGAGTACCTTACTTTGTTTATATTCCATTGCTGTCAATCCATCTATTTTCTACCAGGTCCTTCCCTTCTGCTACATCTTTAGCTAGTGCACCTTGAACTTCAGTGGAGGGGAGAAGCAATCTTACATGACAAGATTTAAAGTTACTTCGCCCTTTATCTAATCCATCACTAGCTGAAGTTTCTTATTAGAGCCCTAAAATGGGACAGGAACACAGGAGGATCACTGGGATGGACCACAACTGAAGAAATTATAGTAATTTTTAAATACCAGGTAGCACACTCCCCTCAGGCCCCTCTGCCAGGTCCACTCCTATCCCTCACCACTGTACATACTGGAAAATCACTGCCAGCTGCTGCAGCTGCCACACTAAGAATTTACACACACTGTACTGTCTGCCCGTGTATATAGCGTTAGCCCCCAACCAAGGGCTGAATACATGGAGGTACAAAAGCCGGCTCCTGGCTCAAGGGGGTGAAGTCTGTACACAAAAACCCCAGCCCCCATACATGGCTTGAATCAAGAATAGTCTTGATCTGAGACCACACTTACTCAAAACTCTTTCCTTGCCATTCCTCTCTCCCTAACAAGTCCTTCCTCCAGAACACTCCTACAGTAAGTCTCACTTGAATCTGTGTTTAAGGCTCTAGCTGTAGGCCTATAAAACAAAGCAGGTCATAGAAACTTCCCTTTTTGTTTGTCTCCCACATTCTTTGTAGACATGCTCCTTATCGTGGGTAAGGCCTCAGCTAATTCTGTGCTAACATGGCCTGAGAACTCAAGATGAAGCAGGAGTAGCCTGGCAGTGAGAGCCCTTCTGTGTAAAGTGTAGAGGACAAGGGAATCTGAGAGAAATCTGCCTCCTCCTGGTCGGCAGGTAGAAGTGTTAGGTACAGTCCAGTTTCTGGTGGTGCTTCCTGAATTTTTTGCCAAAATTGTTTTTTACACTTTGGGAAATTTTTGTTAACATTCCCTGCCATTTTTTATTTTGTCTGCCAAGTCCTTATTAACCTCATATAAACTTATACATATTTCTTAATACCACAGAATCATGAAGACTTGCAGCTATCAAGGCTGTATAATGATTAAACATTCATTCAAACAATGTTACTTCACTGAAATACTTAATATTCTGAGGAGTGTTTGAAAAGCTCTGTTTATAAATAGTGACTGGTATATTTATTATGTATTTAGTACTGAAGATAAAAACTTATTCTATAAAATATTATTTTAATGCATTTCTCTACTAACCAGGCTATTAGATATATTTTAATAGTGAATGATAAAGCCTTATCTTCACTTTTATTTATAGGAATGTTATCAATGAATAACTTTGGATCCAACAATAGACAGGTATCTGCAAGTGACAGTCTGCAGGAGAAGCAAAAAAAGATGGATCCAAAAAAAAGAAACTATATATCTGCAGTATACGTTCTTTACATAGATGGTTCTCACCAACAGATTTAAGTGCAGACCAAATGCTTTGAAAGATGTGTACATATATGACAATTAATACTTCCATACACTAAAAAGAAAAAAGAACAACATAGAACATAGTGTTTTCAAAGATTATAGCACATTTAACACTTTCAAATATCCACTGAGTTCTCAGGTCAGACCAGCCACTGAAATTTCATATTTACATGGGCTTGCTATAACTAACCCCATCTTCAGTTCAGTGACTTATTAAAGCTTTTTTGCAATTTTGTTTTTAGATTATTTTTGTTTGTTTCTTATTTGGCTTTGGTTTTGGTTTTGTGAGATGGAGTCTCACTAGTTCAGGCTAGCCTTGTACTCACTCACTAGGTGGCCCAGGCTGGCCTTGAACTCACAGCTATCTTCCTTCCTCTGCCTCTAGAGGACTGAGGTTACAGTCATGAGACACCACAACTGAATTGTTTGTTTCCTGAATGGGGAAGAGTAGGATCAACAAAGCATTAGCACAGTGAAGGGGCTAAACAGATCAACAGTTCAGGGGCAGTAAGGTCATGCATGGGAAACATAAGAAAAGTCACAGGGAAAGGAAAGACTGCCCCAAGAAGATGTCTCTGGAGCCCTGAGCAGGACAAAATCAGAAGACACATCACTCTCAGAGGGGAGATAAAGAAGGTGTCCAAGTATCAGAAAACCCAAACAGCTGGCACATCACCTTCAGTCAAAGCAGGAACCTTTTGTGAACCAAATAGTAAGTACAAATCTTCACAAATCTCAAGTCATCTCACCAAAACAGGTGACTTGGGTACCTGTTTTGTTTTGTTTAAAGGAAACTTCTAGCAGGCTGTCCACACATACACACACTCCCACACAAACATTCTCACTTCAGTACTGCAGCCTCACGCACCATTGTTCCTTCAACTTCTGAGAACAGTTGACCTGAAGTCTAGAGCAAGTTATCGACATTTCCATCCTTCACCTTAGTGAAAATATCTTATCACTGAGTCAATGCATTCTAAAAAAAGGTTTAACCTCACACCATCTTGTCACTCCTTGCTCTTCATCTCTTTTTACCCCTGATTATTATTTTGACAGCATATATTACAAATTGAAAATAATATCCCTTTACTTCCCTTTTAACTATCTTTACTAGCTGGGGAGCTTCATGTGACAGTACTGGTAATTACTTTCCATAACTAACATAAAGGACAACACCTGCCAAAGATAGTATAGAGTTCATCAGTACTAGAAGAACAAATGAAGATCAGTTCAACAAATTTACGATGAAAACTAGTGGATCTGGTAATCTTTTCAGGTCTTTAACTCAGAACGAGGTCTTATCTTCAAACACCAAGTCTGAGGTTAGCACTAGAACCAGATAAGACTTGAAATATTTCTGTTCTTGGACACTTAAAGGATAACTGGGTTAGGGGGAGAATGAAGGACTGAATAGGGTTTGGTGATAAGAAATAAAATATATGAAATGAAACAGAGCTCTTGCAGTGATCTTCTTTTGTTCCAATTTTATCTCGGGATGTTGAAGGATTTTCCATATGTATCATATTTGCAGTTGTTCATTTTCAAATGCATAATTTATACAGCTTCAAAAGAATAATTGGCAGCATATGAATATGCATGTACATATTTATGTTATTGCATCCATCAGCACAACACTACTTTTTGGCTCAGGTTTAAAATTGTATACCTTTGCACCTTAGAATAATGAGTCAATATGAATCATTGTCAAACAAATAGCTGTTCTATTTTTATTAGTTTTTCTTTTGGATTCCTTTGTGCCAAGAACAAAGGCCCTTTTCTTCAACTATTGTTTTATAGAATGCTTAATCAGGTGATACAAAGAAGTGCTTATTTCTGAATCAGATCACATCTTCTGGGTTAGGTTTTCTGGTGTGTCACAGTCAACAAGAAACAATACCTGGAGTATTGTTCAAGGGCTCAATTCTGGAAGCCCCTCAGATTGATCTGTCAAATATTCTCATACTTCCTCTCCTGTACAAGAAGACTGGCCCTAGTCTCCCAACGTTCCAATTTCTCTGGAGCACCCTTCACACAAGTACCTTTGCTATGATTTTTCTTTTTGCTTCTGTTTATTAGCTCATTGTCCTCTAATTCTATTGTTTCCACCCTCAATATCCCAGGTTATAACTCTCAGAATTAATAAACATTTACATGCTTACTCCTCAAGCTCTTCTTTAATCTTTACAACAGTCTTGTGGAAATCAGCTAAGAAAAAAATTAAGCAAAAAAAATTTTACTAGAAAGATGCATGAGTTCTCCGTATGAGGGGGAAGGGTACAAAAAAAAAAAAAAAAAAAAACTCCATCATGAGTAAAACTTAAGACATTGCCAAAAAACTAAAGATCAGAAATTACAACCAAAAAATGTGTCCAAATACTATTACTAAATTAAGTAACCTCTCATATTCACACATTGCCAACTGTGTACTAAGTACTGTTTTAAGCATTTTTACAAAATACATATGTATCACAATTTATTATAAATATCCCATTCTCTATTTGTTATCTATTTTTAAGTTAGAAATTTCATGCATACATACTTTGTTCACTGATTCATACCCAATGGTGAGACTATCAGCAATAAACAGAATAAGGTAGGTAATATCAGCACTCCTAATTTACATGTACAGTCAATAAGGCAAAATGAAGCTAAGTAATTCCCAAACTTTCACAGTTGTTATGGTCAGATTCAAACCTTCAGGGTTGAAATTATCATGTTCTCTGTTTTTATAGATGATGAAATTCAAGCAAAATACACATTATAATGCTTTACTTTTATGGTAAAGGAATTGAGTATATCAGATTGAAAAGTATCCCCCCAACTCATATCCACTATGATTGTGATCTTACTTGGAAATAAATTATTTGCAGATATAACCAAGTTAAAATGAGGCTGAACTGTATTAAGGCAAGCCCTAATCTAACAAATAGTATCCTTATAAGAAGGATACAGATGTTGGAAGGGAGACCATTATATTTTATTTGCTTATATTAATTTCTTATAGCAGCCTTAGGAGACTAAACAATACTCAATAACTTGCAGTAGCAAACAAAATATATAGGGGAAACAGATTGTATCATATAGCAGTTTTTCTCTTTTCCTTTTCCTTCAAGCATCATGCCCCACTTAACTTCCAACTGCCAACTAACCCGTCTGTCCAAGAGTATTAATCAGCTTTTTTCTTGCTAAGACAAAGTTCATTTTCACTCATAGTTAAGAAGTGAGTCTATGCTCATCTGGTTTTGAGACAGAAACAGTACCAGAGAGGAAGGAACAAGGGATACACACACACAGTACCCAAAATTATGTCTTTATGAATCACCCAAACAAACCCAATACTGTACTTTACTAAAACCTTGGACATTTCTTAAATCAAATTGTTCTAATTAAGGGTAACAGTCACACCTCACTTGCCTAATCCTTCCCAGAGCAACCCTGACCACTACATTACTTCTTGTCACAGTGAACCCAAGTACCATTTCATTCCCCAAGGCTTGATCAATTTTCTGTTAATAAGATAAAACCAGGATATTAACTTAGAAGGAGTTAATGCATGTTAATGTGGCATTCTTATGTAAAAATAACTTTAGGATGACCAGTGTCTTAGTCCAAACGCCCCAGGCCATGAAGCACAAAGCACAGGGCTATCTATTGTACTTTATGCTTTCACTCAAGGCACATAGATGACTAATAACTTGGCTTTTTTTTCCTAATAATATTGGTAGATGGCCTTTTATCCCTTTGAATTATTATTCTTTTTGTTAAGACCCTAATCTCCTAGGAAAAATACTCTATCCTTTTCTAATTACCCACTTTGATTTAATCTACTTCCACAGTGATAACTCAAAATATTTGTTTTCTATTTACTACCTTGTATCAGCAGGGAACTACTATGTAGATATACAATTGAGCAGCAAACTCGACATACAAGGAAACTATTAAAGATCAAGGTATCAGCAGGGTCTGTTCTTCAGAGGACTAAAAAGGCAAAAAGGAACTGCCTCTCTCTGGCAGTAGTAGGCATTACTAGGCTTGAAGATGCATTACCAATATCTGCTATTATCCTGACTTAATGTTCTCCCTGCGCATGTGTGTTTATGTCCAAATCCCTCTTTTTCTATAACATTATGAGTTGTCTTGCATCACAGGCCATCCTAATAACTTTATACTCATCTGATCCTCTGCAATAAGGTCATATACCAGGTACTGAAAATCTGGACATTAATATCTCTTAGGGGAGCACAATTCAACTCGTAATGCCTTAGTAGGTTGGGCAGGTAGGAATTGGTATCCAGACAATTGGTTTCAGATTTTCTTAACTTTACTGCACTTTCTTCTTGTAATTTTCAAAGAGATGATAGCTATGCCACCTTACTCTAAAGGCTTTATGCTGGTATAATTCATTCTGTCTTTATGAAGTACCACAAAGCTACTTTTCAACATCTAGTCTCAAAATTGAGAATTAAACTTGTTATTACATAACACTTCAAAGTTTAGGCAGTTTCAGTTGATGGTAATTTGGACCCATTGTTTCTGGACTTGCAGTGAAGCAGAA
>PVIC010012213.1:15000-40083 GCA_004025085.1 Thryonomys swinderianus | reverse complement strand
TTCCATGTTGTTGGTTGTCTTTTAGCGGTGCCAGTGGTTTATTTTGCTGTGCAGAAGATTTTTAGGAGGATGAGATCCTCTTTGTTGATTTTTTTCTTCTAGTTCTCATGCTATAGAGGTTTTGTTCATAAAGTTTCTGCTTAAACCAATGTCTCCAAGAGTTCTACCTAACCTGTTTTGCAGCAGGTTTATTGTTTCTGTTTTAATGTTTAAGTCTCAAATCCATTGTAATTTTAGTTTACTATACAGTAAAAGAAATAAGTCTAGCTTTAGTTTTTGGCAGGTTAAAGCCCAGTTTTTCCAGCACCATTTGTTATAGAGGCTGTCTTTCCTCCACTGAGGATGATTGGCTCCTTTGTCAAAGATCAGGTAGCTTAGTGTATCTGGATCTTCTAATATATTCCACTGGTCCTTGGGTCTGTTACTTTGCCTGTACCATATAGTTTGTATAACTGTGGCTTTATAGTACATTTTTAAGTTGGGCATTGTAATACCCCCTGCCATGTCGTGGTTGCTTAGAATTGCTTTTGCTCTTCTAGGTCTCTTGTGGTTCCAGATGAATTTTTGGGTTATTTTCCTCTAGCTCTGTGAAGTATGGTGTTGGGATTTCAATCAGAATTGCATTGAATCTGTATGGTAGTTGTGGGAGTATAGCCATTTTGATGATGTTGGTCCTCCCTACCCAGGAACAAGGGATGTCTTTCCATTTCCTAAAATAATTCTTGAAATGTTTCTTAAGAACTTAAGCAGTGTAATTGTTGTCTATCTTCTTCTAGGTAGTAGGTCTTCTTTATGGTATTTTTGCAATTATTTTAGGAAATTGAGGAAAAGTGTTCAGAAGGCATAACACCTTCCATGTGAGCTAGAATATTAAAGAATAAATACAAGGTACATTTGCAGCTTAGTTCCTTCTCTATCTCTCTTCTTAATATCATCACTTACTCACTCTACTCTTTCTTATTTGTAGGATGTACCTTTTTGGAGGCAAGATATATGGTTGGTTTGTTAACAAGTATTCTAACTCTGTATACTTATATTTTGTATAGATCCAGTTATTTTGGAAGGCAGCTATGTTCACCACTATACCACCAACGCTGGCATATATCTAGTTATTATGTACATATGTCTGAAACAACGATAGAACATTTTTCTTTTGTGATTGGCTTATTTTATTTAATAAGCTCACCATTTAAAAATCCTTTATTAAAATGGCAATCCTAGTGGGCTCTAGAACTCCTAGAAAGAACTCCTAAGGCTAAAACTTAGAAATTTCCATTTGCAGAACCCAAGTTTTATTTTTTTATGTAGTCTGAAATTTAAAGACATCATATCTCAGTTCCTTTTCCATTCTTAGTTGGAACAACTGCTACTGTCTTGGTTTACTAAACATAACTTTTCCTGATTTAGTTCTTTACACCTTCAGCAGGCAGTACTTGGCTCCTTCAACCTTGGTTCAGTACTGCTGTCGGCCACTAGCAGGAATAATCCAAAGGAATCGCAGATCCACACTGTACTCAGAGTTGAAAATATCACTTAGTGAGATTAACAATAATAAAAATAAGTAGGCCTGGTGCTGCAAGACTTTACTCCTATCACTCTGGGAGGCAGAGGCTGGAAGTACACAAGCTTCCCAACCTTTGTTGTTGTTGTTGTTGTTAATTGAATTATTTATTGGTACAATTTATATACATCTCACAATCACAGATAACATTGGGGAATTTGCACCAATATATGACACAGTCAATTCTCATTTTTACCCACATCCCCACCCACCCACCCACCCCTTCCCACCCCCTATATACATACTCTTTTATTTTCTTTCAGAATCATATTTATTCCTTTCCCTCATTACATTCCCACACCAAATTTCCTATGGAAATTTCCCACTCTATAAAAACTGTCCTACTTTCTAGAGCTCATTTGCATTTCTTCCACAGACCCATGCAGGCCCCTTGGCTCCAGCCTTGGTTGCTTCCTGGAAGTAATGGACACCCAGTTCTGTTTCCTGCCCCTGCGTCCATCCTTGGCAGCAGCAGGGGGAATCATGCGGACGGGGCACCAACAACCAGGAGAGGGAGAGTACTAGCCCTCTGGTGTGCTGCAGGGCGGGATTCACCTTCCCCACACAACCCGGTCCAGCTGGCCTCTAGGCACTGGGAGGATCTGCTCTCCTACCCCAGTGAGCCGTGGGGCTGTGAACTGCACTCCAGGAGTCTGAAACTCCTTCCATCCTCAGCTGACAGGAGCCAGCAAACACTTGGCTCCAGTTCAGTCTCAGATCCGTCTCCTATCTGGCCTTTTCTGGCCCCTGAGCCACTCTCCTCTTTGATCTCATGCTTCTCACTGTTGGACTTGGGTTTTCTGTCTACTTTGTGCACTTGGGCAGCTCTTGTGACCCTGGGTGGGGTGCTATGCTTTCCCCTTATTCACCTTGGCCTTCTCCATAACCAAAGCCCTCTGCCAGAAACAGGAGCGTATTGTTCACTTCTCAAGCAAGTGTGCTTTGGTAGGCGAGCTCAGCCAGCCTGGGCCAGGCTCCAGTGTGTGGATCAGCCTTGGCAGAAGGAGGTGCAGGGCCAGCTCCCACCCATACAGGTGGAGCACAATAGGCTGGGAAGGGCCTCACGTAGCAGTGCTTAAACAGGGACCAGGGTGCAAGACTGGAGCAGGGGTGGGACAAGGCTGGGGGCCTGGGGTTGCTGCTCCAAATCCCCCCCACACGCGATCACGGCAAGAAACTAGGCCAGCCTGCGTATATGCTAGCAGCTTCGTCTCCTGGGGGTTTCATGCCCTTCCCAACACATTTCTCCAACTGACTGAGGAGTCTGGGGATTGGGTACGTCTTCCCTTCCCTGGGGTTTGTGGGAATCCTTCTCAGCTTCCAGTGAATTAGAGAGAAATATTCCACTTCCACCAAGCACCCTGAAGCGCTGCCCTGAGAATCCTGAGTAGGACAGCAGCCATGATAGCAGATCCTGGGTGGAGGTCCGGTGTAGGATGAGAACTGGGCTGTGACATCTCCGCCTTTCAGGCTGGAGGCAAAGATGTGCAAGTGGAAGGACACTGAGCCCAGGCTCCTGTTCTTCTGGAAGGTGAGTCCAGAAAATTCCCTTTATACCTTACTACCTAGTCACAAACTCCTTATGTTTTTGTCCTTTGTTTACTGGGCTAAATTGATTCATATTTTTTTTTTTTTTGGACAGGGTGTCCCTTTGTAGTTCCAGCTGGCCCTGAGCTCATTATGTAGCCCAGGAAAACTTCAAGCTCAGTAATCCTCCTGGCTCTATACGTATTTTTTTTTAACAGTAGGGAAAGTGGATTTCCTGACCAACAATAGCCATTGAAATATATTTAAGTCATCTACTAAATACGCTCTAGCATTAGTGATAAACCATATTAAATTCTCCAGAGATTGATTTTTGTCTGTTTACATGCAGGGTCAAAAAATTGTCAAAAAATTTCCATTAATTTCTAATTTAGAATGATTGGAAGGAATTCCCAAAGCCATCCCAGAAGTTTTAATGACAGCTTCCTAAGCTCCTCAAGTCTTATCTGGCCCAGCTACATTAAACTCAGTAAGAATGACATGCACTAGTATGAGAGAGAGTTTGGAAATGATGTGGAGGTTTCCTTTAATGAATGGTATTTGAAGACCATCTGAAAGCCCTCCCTAAACAGTTTTTTTCTAACCCAGAGACACACAGCATTGGACTTTGACATCAGTGAAAGAGTAATACGTTTGCAGGACATTGGGTATACTGTACAGTCCTCAGGTGGCAGAGTTCTTAACTGCTAGATGTGTTTAATCTGTACACAGTAGCCTTTAATTCCCATTTTGTTGCCTATCTATAAATTGGGTGGCTTCCTACAAAAAATTAAGCACTTATTTTTCTTCATGATTCCATAATTATCTTTAATTTTTAAAATTGATTTTATGGGTACATTTTATATACACATCATGATCACACTCAACATAGAGAATTTGTTCCAGTATATGACATGACTTTTAAATTGACTTAATTGGTACATTTTATACACAGCTCATGATCACACTCTACATTGAGAATTTACGCCAGTATAGGCCATGACTTGATTATTATTTTTCCCATTGTCCTGTCCTCTCTACAACCCTTTGGCCCATATATACATAACCTTTGCTTCCTTTTTAAACCCATTTTCCCCCTTCTTTACTTTCCCATACCTGCCTTGTCCCTTTGAATATTTTCTATTTCACAATATCTATCATACATCTTAGAACTCATTTACTTCTTCAGTTTCTCTTACCAAAAAAAAAAAAAAAAAGATATGGTATTTACACATCTGTGGCCTATTTATTTCATGTAGGAGAATGTCCTCAAAATACTTCCATTTGAGTACAAGTGACTCAATAATTATTGCAAATTTTATGTGATTGTAATATAGCTAACTATGTAATTGTCTCTCCTAATCCCTTCCACTTGAATGTGAACTTTGTCAACCCCAAATCTAGTAAAATTAGTTGTGTACAAATGGCAGTGGTGTGGTGTAGTATCAAATGACTGAAATATCATTTCCTTGATATAAATTATATTATAAGGTTAACTGACCAGAACTGTAGTGAACATGAAGAGTACTGAGCAAACAGATGAAAAATATTCTAAAATGAGATCTAGGATAGGGATCAGGTGATTTGTAGTATGGAATAGTATGAGAAGAACAATATAAACCTTGATGAATGAAGTGTTTTATGAGGGTTTTCCACTGGATCTAGGTCATCAAAATTAAAAAGACAAAATATCTTAGGTTCATAAATAAATGGATTTGAGTGCTACACCTATTATTTATTTTTTGAATGATGAGGACTGGAGTCACTTAACTTTTCTAAACATGACATCATTACATTACTAATGCCCATATTGTGAGTATCTACCATACTGCCTGATACATGAAGGTAATGTACTGATATTAAAATTCTTCTCTACCAATTATGTTAAGAGGATATGTATTTGTTATTTATTTAGATTAATTTATGTATTCTGTGGAAAGTTGGACATATAAAGTGATATAAAAGAATAAAAATCATATTTGCATTAACCAGAGGTCACCACTGTAAGTTAATAAATGTTATTTGAGATCTTTTTGTACATATGTACCAATTTACTCATTTACTATTAAAATTAGATTATTTTGTGTGAATATAATTTTATTTATTTATTCATTTATTTATTTGGGACAGGGTCTCGCTTTGTAGTTCAGGCTGGCCCTGAGCTCACTATGTAGCCCAGGCAAGCCTGGAACTCAGCAACCCTCCTGCCTCTGCCTCCCAAGCATGTCTAAATTTTATTGAATGCCCCTTTATGAAGCTTCCCATGCCAAAGAAACTCATTTTATATCAAACTCATATTTCGAGTGCTTTAGACTAAACTACAAAAGGATAAAAAAGGCTGAACCTCAAAAAGGATGATTTGACGCACAACTCAGAAATCATTAAAATGATACACTGAGGGCCGGAGGGTTAGCTCAGTGGTTCCAGCGCCTGCCTTGCAAACGCAAGGTCCTGAGTTTGATCCCGGTAACCACATACAATGCTGGGCGTGGAGACTCACGCCCACCAACAATCTACCACATACCACAGTGCTGGGCGTGGTGGCTCACGCCTGTCATCCCAGCACTCGGGAGGCAGAGAGAGGAGGATTGCTGAGTCCGAGGCTTGCCTGGGCTACATAGTGAGCTCAGAGCCAGCCTGAACTACAAAGCGAGACCCTGTCTCAAAAAAAAAGAAAAAATGATACACTAAATATTTAACCAAAGTTGAGCCTGAATCCTGAATTAAACCTGAAGAGTTTATTATAAACATATATTGTGTGAATATAGTACCTATTTAAATATTTGCTTAATTTAATTATTTTCAGACCTCAGAGAATCCTGGAATCATTGCACATATGATGAAGGGTGGGGTAATGGGGGATTAAAATGATGAAGATATAGTGTTGATATTCATCATTTCTCTGAGATGAATATAACCATTATGCACCACAAACATGAATAAAATAGACAATATAATCTTTGAAAGAATGTGAGAGATATTAATGGATTTATTTTGACTGACTATAGGAGAATTTCCCAATTTCAGAGCAATTTTATGTGTCTTCAGATTAACATATTCAAAAGCAAAACAAGATATAAAAGAAAGAATCTGCCTTAGATGTTTGTGGTACAATAGAGAAGAAATCTAGTTTGCTATTTATAAAATGTTTTTGTTATATGAAGTTAAATAAGAAATTATGGATAGATACTAAGTGCAATATGCTCTCTGTGCAGGGCTCCCAAAAGAGGCACTATTTGAGCTGGGTTTGGAAAGAAAAATAACAGTGGAAAGAGAGAATCAATATCTGCTCGAAAGCACATTGTGTCTGGAGTTTATTGTACATGTATATACATTTAGGGGTGTTATGACTTGTCTTCATGAAATTTGAAGTGTCTGTGTGAAAGCATCTGCTATTTAGGAGAAGTGGAAAGGGATGATATAAAGAAATAAGATCTTCTGATCTTCATGCCTAAATTCACCTGTTTTAGTAGTTCTGCATGTTGACATGCACATGAATCACTCTATGCACTGTGCATAGTAGGTAATTTATAACTTGTAGATGGATGGCCAAGTGGGACGTTTGACAGTGAACATTATATATCCCTTAGTGGCCTCAAGTATATCTTTTCGCTTGTTAATGATCACCTTTTAAATTTTCCTAAAGCAACACATTAATCTCAAGAACATATAGGAAATCTGTCAAATGTTACTATGGTATGCTATGAATGAAGAAATCTATATTTTGGTTAGATGTAGTTTTGCATCCTTTGCAGAATATAGGTCATTCTGCTTTGGGGCAAGAAGAAAGCTAAATATTGATGATAGCTCCCTTAAAAATGTCTTGGTGTTTTTCCACTTCGGAGGTAGAATTCACTGAAGCAAATGCATCGATGATGTCAGTGAGAGTAATGGTGCGATTTTCACCTTTTCTAATGCCATTATTGCGCCATTCTCTTTTTCAACCTTAGGCATTAATGTTTCATGTTGATTAAACTTTAACATCTAAATTGCCCTTTTATGTTACACACAAATGATAAACTTGAATGTTTCAGGCAGAGGGCAATTTTAGTTTCCTCTAGGATTGGAGTAAATTTATCAAATAACATCACCCAACAAGTCAGAAATGGCTCACTTTTGCTTTTCTTTACTTTCCTATGCATATATAGTTTAGCTCGTATTTCAAAAATTATAATTTAAATGAGTACAACTACATCCCATTTTACACAATACTGTTGATGCTGTCTTGACAATGATATATAAAATGTACTTTTTTTTTTTTTTTTTTGCAGTACCAGGGATTGAACTCAGGTCCTTGTGCTTCCAGGGTAGCACGGTACCACTTGAGCTAAATCCCTAGCTCCATAAGATGGACTTTTGAAACTGGAATCAAATAGTCACTCTATTGACTTATAATTGTAGAAGTGTCCTTTTTTAAAAAAATTGAATTCTTTATTGGTACAATTTATATACATCTCACAATCACACCTAACATTGGGGAATTTGTACCAATATATGACACAGTCAATTCTTATTTTTACCCATATCTCCACCCACCCACACCTCCCCACCCCTTATATACATGCTCTTTTATTTTCTTTCAGAATCATATTTTTTTCCTTCCCCTCATTACATCCCCACACCAAATTTCCTTTGGAAATTTCCCATTCTACAGACTGTCATATGCAAATGAGTTCTAGAAAGTATGAAGTGTCCTCTTTTTTACAGAGTGATTTCCAGCCCACAGAGGTTTCTAACACATTTTCATCATGTGTCCCTGTAGTATTTCTGAGACGTGTGGTTTGGTCTTCAAGTGTCTGAGTATTCTGGAGTGCAGTCGAAGTAATTGATTTTAGGGTTTTTGTGTGGTACCAGGGACGAAACTCAGGACCTTGTGCTTTTCAAGCAGGTACTGAACCACTGAATTACATTCCTGGCCCAGAATGCCCTATTTTAATGGAAACTTCCATGATGGGATAAAATACATTCTAATTAATTTGTGTAAAAACAGAATTTCTTGAAATAAAATACCCTGTAATGTTTTTGCTCTGTATATATTTATCATAAGCCAGAATACTCAGACACTCTCATATGTCATGCCTAAGAGCCTTCCAAATACTGCCTTTCCTTACAGATTGTCCTCAGCAATTCTTTTTTTTTTTTTTTTTTTTTTTTTTTTTTGGTACGGGAGATCAAACTGAGAACCTTGTACAAGCAAATGTGATTGACTAAATATTGGCTAGAATGGTAAATAATCACATATTTTTCATCACTTTATTAACTTTTGCAAAATAGCAAAATTTAATTAGTTTCAAAATAGACTCTTTAGTATTCATTGTACTAGAAAAAAGTGTGGTTTCTGAAATAGCAAGTGTTCTGCTAATTACCTTTGAAAGAGCAGAGAGTCTTCTAATTTTCAATTTTTCACTGAAGTAAAATACTTAAAGAATGAATTTAGCTTCTCACTCATTTTTAAATGTATAGTCACTTAGTATTATATCCACACTATTCTGCAAACACAGTGTTTAGAATGTTTGCATTATTCAAAACTGAATATAAAGTCTAGAAATCTCATTGTGCAGAAATTAAATTTTGTGCCCATTAAACCACTCTTCATTCTTCTATTTCCCATCATACACTAGAAATTTCTTTCCTTTCGGTCTTTGTGATTGTGAGCGTCCTAGCTGTCTATTATCTGTTGAACTGCATAGCATCTATCCTTTTGTGGATTTTTTTGTGACTGAATTAATTCACTTTGGATGCCAACACCAAGATTTATCCATGTTGTAGCATATGTCAAAATCTTTTTCTTTTCTGAGTGTGAATATTCCACTGTGTATATACACAATAAAGCTTCTCTGTCCATCCATAGATGTATACTTAGATTGTTCTCATTTCTTGACAACTGTAAATGAATACTGCTATGCATGAGGATATTCAATTCTCAAAATCTCTGCTCTCTTTGACGTTGCATGTGCATGCCAAAATGAAATGATTGGATCACCTGATAATTAGATTTCAATATTTAGGAACAGCCATACAGTTCTCAAGGCAGATGCACTATAGTGCATTTTTACCAACAGTGAATAAGGGTACATTTTACATACAGCTCACAATCACACTGAACAATGGGAAATTTGTACCAGTATGTGACATGAGTTAATTCTCATTTTTACCGATACCCTCCGCACTCCACAACCCCCACGTGCTTTCTTTTTATTTCCGAATCATATTTATTATTTCCCCTCATTACTTTCCCCTACCACATTTCCTATTAGTATTTTCTATTTCATAAAATCTATCCTACATTCTAGAACTCATTTCCATATACCGGTTCTTCTTTTAATGATAGTGCTATTCTTATATAGAGATGTCCTGTGCTCTTTTTAAATTCTTTGTATTTGTTTTTCTAATATTTATTTTAAGTGATAAATCTTAGTTGTAAATATTTGTGATATATATATATACATATATATATACACATATTTCTCTTGATAAAAATGTCAGTTTAAAATACTCTAAAATTGGGACATTAATATTTATACTCAACTGAAAAATTGTATTATTTTGGTAGGCCTTTCATTATAAATTTCCACAGACTAAGTAATTTAAACAAAATAAATTTATTTTTCTACTGATACAGAAGTTAGTAGTTGAAAACAAATGTGTCTGCAGGCTTCGATTCTTCTGAGGACTGCTAGAACAGGTTATTTGTTTTTTCATTCTTTTGCTTGTATTGTTTTCCCTTCCTCTTTATTTGGCTTATAGATGGCAATGTCTTCCACGTGTTTTTCTAAATTCTTCCCTCGCTGAGAGTTTGTATCCTGATCTCTTTGTAAGAAGAACACTCCTATTACCCTATGACTTCATTTTAACTTAATTGTCTCTTTAAAGTTATGATCTCCCAACATGATTACATTCTAAGAAAATAGCGTTTCAGACTTAAATATGAATTTTGTGAGGGTCTGAAGACAAATCTCAGTCCACATCAAGATCTGAGGTACATGTAGGTAGAGCACTGACTCACTGTGTACTTAGGGTAATGTTTCTCTTATGAACATGTAAGGAAGGTCCTTCAGTAAAAATCTATTGAGCATCCGTAATATAACAAATACTGCCAGGTATGGTGGCTCACACCTGTCATCCCAGCACTGGGGAGGCAGAGACAGGAAGATTGCTAAGTTCGAGGCTTGCCTGGGCTACATAGTGAGGTCAGGGCCAGCCTGAACTACAAAGTGAGACCCTGTCTCAAAAAAACAAAACAAAACAAAAAAAACCAAACAAACAAAAACAAATACTAGGAAGAATGAATAACTGGGTTCCATGTCATAACGGTGATTAAGTTGTATTATTACTACTGAAAGATATTTCATAACCATATTTAATGGAATTTTAAAAGAAAGAATGAAATTTGTCTGAACAGACTATAGCCACCCTTGAAGGCAAATGATCTTTTTTTTTCTTACCTATGATGATGATGCTTCTTTGAAATCATACATTCTCCTTCTAGATATTTTAAATTATTTTGCGATGTGTTCATCAATGTAATCCTTATTTCTGGGCAAATACCACTCTTTTAAATTCACTTACTCTTTTACTTTTTTATCAGTTTCCCTGGTTATTGTTGACAAACTCATAATCACACAAATTATAGTAAAACTCTGCACCAATGAAAGTGCTCTTCATCCAGACTCTACAATGAAAATGCCCCTAAAGGACCCTAAGAGCAGAGTGAGAAGAAAAGTATGGGTTTCTATAATATTCTACAGCAAATAAATTTCACAGTATTTATTCTGTTTCATAGTGCATTTTTAAAGATTAATTAGTACCATAAAAAAAGAAAAGGTGTCAAAGAAATATTTAGAAATAACATGAATAAAACATGCTACCTCAGAATCAATGACTCCGTGTAGAAGAGCCAATAATGTGTTACATCCCCAAGTCACATTAACACGTTTGTGTTTCCCACAGAGAAGTGTGCCACTGGGTTTTGCTTCACATAAATTGGGTGATGAAATTTCTATGGCATCCTAACGTTCATAATTCAAAAACTAGCCATATGTATACCAAGCTAAGCCTTGAAATTTATCCTAATCCTCAACAAAACTATGTAATTATTAGTGTGGAGCTTTGATGTTTCCCACCAACTCATAAAGAGCCTTGTCTATGGCATTACCAATGTGAACATGCCTGATCTCCTCTGAATACCTTGCTTTAAAGTTTTCTCAGGGATGATTTCTTCCTTTGCGTTCCTTTTCCTGATCTTTGTTGTAACTATTTCATTGAAAGAAATGGTAAGGGGTAACAAATGCCTTACAAGTGGGCAATACTTATTTTGTGGCACAGTTTCAAAGGCCAACAGTACATTATCTCAGTTTTACTTTTAAGAAAAGCTAGATTAATTTAGTTATTAATCTAGTGTGCACCTCAGTGCTTACTTGCTTTCAAACTCAGCCATCCGCATGATGCATGTTGCTCTTTGCTACAAGGAAATAATTATTTAAAAAAACATATTATTTCATGTATTCTTGATTTTAAATAATCCCAAATATTAAAATGTTGGAAAATTAAAATATTTGAATGTTTTAATCATGAATAAAAGATTTATATTGGATATTAATGGAGAAATGTTATAATTAAGAGAACATTTGAATCAAAATAACTTCTTAGGGCCAGAGATTTAGCTCACAGATTCCAGTGTCTGCCTGGCAAGTGCAAACTCCTTGGTTTGATTCCATTAATCATTGACAATAATACCGGGCGTGGTGACTCACGCCCACCAGCAATCAGTACCACATACCACAGTGCCAGGCGTGGTGGCTCACTCCTGTAATCCTAGCACTCTGGAGGCAGAGGCAGGAGGATTGCTGAGTTTGAGGCTTGCTTGGGCTACACAATGAGCTCAGGGCCAACCTGAACTACAAACTCAGACCCTTTCTCAAAAATAATAATGATAATAATAATAATTTCTTAAACTTACTATAATTTTGTTGCAATCCTATCAGTAACATCTTACCAAATAATTATTTATGCCAGGAATATTGAATATATTACAAAATATTGTATATCTTTATCCAGTAAAAAAGAAAACAAACAGAAAAAATAGGAGCAAGGGAGACATTTGTAAATATTCTCTTTCTAGCCTTTAGCACTTATATTAATATCTACACTGTAGAGTTGGTAATACTTGCTAGAATGTATTAATTATTATGATTGTCTAAACTGATTTTGCTGTTTATCGGGCCTTATTCAGCAAATGGCAATTTTGCTGACATACCAGTTACCATAGATTCATTGGCCTAGATTCTATTAGTCCTCTAAGTTGGCCACTAGTATCTCAATATGAAGAACTCAATGCTGCACTGTAAAACTAGAAATTTCATTAGGGATTTTTGCTTGTTTGAGAAGCTTTGGAAAAAAAAACAGACGAGATAAAATGAAAATGGCTTCATTTAGTGTTTGAAGATATTTTATATGATTTTTCCCCATTTACACAGTAATGTACCAGGATTGGAAACAGTAATCCACAGCTATATACTTTGATTTTGTTTTGAGAGCCCAGACAAGCCTCGAACTCAGCAATCTTCCCGCCTCAGCCATCACGCTTATCACTGTGGTATGTGGTACTGATTGCCGGTGAGCATGAGTTGACACACCTGGTATTGTGTGTGGTTACTGGATTGAACCAGTTACCTCGCGCTTGCTACTCAGGCACCAGAACCACTGAGCGAAATCTCTGACACCACAGCTATATCCTATTAATAATTATGAACAGCAGCTGTTTACATAGGTTGATTTCAGCATGCTTTTATTTTGTTTCTTCTTTCAAAACTGTCTCCCCTACCTACTTTCCTCAGTAAAGGTAATACTTTCCCCTCCATCCTATAGATAATTGCACTAATATTCCATTAGAGCTATCTATTAAACTTCATATTCTGTCCATGGAAAGCACAGATAATGTGTCTTTTCCAATCTGGACTTTCCTACTGACATTCTACATTTTACAGGTTATTCAAAATAGAAGTAAATACGCTAAAATTGATCATGTATACTAGAGTCTTCATTTGGGTTTTCTACATCTATTATTGTGTATTTTATTTCCTTATTCTGATTTCCTCAGGTCTACTCCAGAACCTTTAAGTAACTCTTATTATCATTTTATTTCAATTTCTTCCTTTATAATGATTTTTACTTTTGCAGAATAAGAATATTCAGTATTCTTTATTAAAAAACAAACAAAAACTTTCAGTGAGGTACTAGTACATTTAAGTCAAATCCCTCAGTTTATTGCCTCATGACATTTTCTCATACTTTTTTTTATCGTTTTTTGAGACAGTGTCTCGCTTTGTAGTTCAGGCCGGTCCTGAAATCACTATGTACCCCAGACTGGCCTTGAACTCAAGCAATCTTCCTGCCGTTGCCTCTGCCTCCTGAGTGCTGGGATTATAGGCTTGAGCCACCAGGCCCAGCCTGTCATCGTCTTCTTAAGAATATGTAGTAAAGGCAGAACTTCTCTCTTTCACTCTCTAATCTACTGGTGTGCTCTTATTGTCAAATATTTTTCAAAAATTCGTATTATTTACCTTTTATATTTGTTTCTGTTTTATTTTTATGAACATTTTCATACGTTTTAGTATGATGATCACATTCGTCACAGGGAATTTGTACTTAGATACAATATATCTTGATTCCTCTTTTTTCCCATTATCCTTCTCTCCTTCCAAACATTTTCCCCTCCTTGATGCAGACATCGCCTCATTGCTAGATCTAATGACCTGTTAATTAAAACATTGAATCAAAATGTCTTTTTTAAAGACTTGAATAATGTATATTTTTGTTGTTGATTTACAGCCCAACTTTCCTATTATTTCATGTTCTCAGTCCTCTGCTAGCTTCTCCCTGTAAAGTGTCAATGTTCCTCAATTGTCTTAGTGTTTACCATTTCATTCTCTAATTTTCCAAAGAAATCACATGTATATTAATGACTTTATATACAAGTAATGCACAGAGATCTTTAAATCTTCATCTCTATCTGTACTACAAATACTGTCATAAAATTATTAAAGGTACTCATTATATGGATCAATCATAAGATATATCAAATCAAATTCATTATATTTACCTCATAATAATCAAAGTATAATTTTAGTGCTGCACAATGTGGCCTATTTAATGTAGATTTCTCATCTCAAATTATTAATCATAGTTCAATATCCAGATGTATTTTATTGAGCTCAATTTATGTCTTGAAAATATCTTCAGGATTATTTTGCCCTATCTATCTTTTCTATGCATCATTATTTATCATTTATCCACTCAATAAACTTAAAATACCCTTGTGCCACTTTAGAACTAGGCATCCCATCAAAGCCTTAACACTAGAAAGTGGGTGGAGTATGGGGCCTTTGCAGTTGACCGGTTGCTAGGAGGAAGGGACTGTTTGGAAGAGGAAAGTCAGTGTGGGCATGACCTGGAGGGTGTATTTGCCTCCCCAGCTCCTCTCTTTATTCTCTGCTTCCTGTCTTTCATGAGCTGAGCATCTTCTCGCTGTCAGCCCTTTCCACCATGCCACTTCTAACCAGAGGCACCTGAGCATGCCAGGACTGAAACTTCTCAAACATGATCCAAAATAAATATTTCTTCCTTTAACCTGTAGTGTCAGATATTTTGTCTTAGCAATGAGAAAGTGACTGAGTTCCTTGATACCCTGACTCCTTTCAAAACATTTACATGTCATGGTGATTTTGACTTTGTTCAAGAGCAAGACATTGCACAAGGCCAGATCCGGTGAATCCGTGGACAGTAATACACCGTAATGGTTTTATGAACTTGCCTTTTCAGCGGACGCCATACAGCACCAGCATTCATGCATTTTTGGTCACATGTGGTAAAGACATGAGAGAAGCATTTATGAAATGTTTTCCAAGTGACTTTGGAGTTAGCTGTATTATATCATGTTTGAGGTTTGTTGTCCAGAAAAACTAATACCAAAGTAGGATTTGTCTTGTTGGAGATTAATTCTTAGAAAAATATATGAATGATAAAGAGAAAAATAGATCAGAAGCAGGCAGGAAGAAACTTCAGATCTTGATGAATGCATTGCTGACAATTATGAAAAAGGAGAAGAAAGGAGGAGGACATGTTTGCTTGAAAGAGAAAGACTCGAGCATACCTAATGAAGAGAAAGTTAACCTGTTAGAAGAGGACTGTATCAAGTAGAAATCATCTGACTCCACTACCTTTACCCCCCTTGACCATTAGCTGAAGTGTTCCCATAGCAAAGGTAACCTTTACAAAGTAGATATGAAGCCATTTCTATTAGAGGTAAATCATACTACATTAAGTTGTCTGCTATAGTTCTCTTGAAGAATCTACACAGTTCACCTTTATAGAAGCTGTACTCTAACTTCTATACTCACAGATGTACTTCTCCATTGAATTGTGAAGAACAGCTCCACTACAGTTCTCTCAAACTTCTCTTCCAGATGAGACATTTAGAAGAAAGACTTGGAGGACGAGCTAGAAGTCTTATGTTGTGGTTTGATCTAAAATGTTTGGCCAAAGTCTTACATGTTCACAAGTGAGGCTTTGGAAAGAGATTGTCTTTGCCATCCTTCCCCACAGTAACTGGATTATAGTTGGCTTTTACCACAGGTAGGGTCGAGACATGATCTTAGTGTCATTTGTAGTTGATCACACGAAGTATTATGGATCACTTTTCAGGTCAGGTAGCCAGTGGCACAATCAGCAAGTAAGGGACTCTTAGCCCATTTCCAGTCCCTGTATAAGCATGTCTTGGCACAGAAGATTTCATTGCTTGAGGGCTGCCTGTTCACGTTGGACTGGAGGTTTGCCTGTGAGATGAAGAAACTGAATTCTTCACACTTGTAATAACTTTGAATGTTTTTTTTTAAATTTTTCATTGTCTCAAAAATTAATGCATCCAAATCACAAGTGATAGAAAAAGAAGACAAAAGTGATTTTTCAAGTGAGGGAAAATTTTGTTGAATAGTGAGCTTGCAGAAAGTGTTGTCTACTGCATCATTTGAAAGAATAGAAAAGAAGAAAAAAGGAAGAACTGATCAGATCTCACACTTAAGGGAGCTCAGTACATGGTGTATTATTTTTCTAAAATATAAAAGAAATAACGAAGAAAGGAGAGTCCCAAAGTGGGTGTTACTCATATGGTTATGAATTTCAGTGCTGCCCCTCATTTGTAAAAAAATGGCCCAGTAAATGAACTACCCTGTTAACACTCAGGGTAACAACACATCCTCTAGGAAATATGTTCGAGGAAAGATGATTAGAAATTAAAAATACATTTTGAGTTAATTCTACCTACTGTGGAAGACTACAGTGCATGATGTTGCGGCTAACTTAAATTCTACTCAACAAATTTGGGACAGTCAAGTGAGAGTGAGTGAACATGACAAGGTCTAAAATCTAGACAAAGGAGCGATACATTAACCATTCACATAATAACGAGACTACCCTTAATGTTAGCAAGACAGGGATGAAATTAGCTGCGGCAAGAGAGATTTTTAAAAAGACAGGGAAAAAAATGTCACTCAAAACATCATGTAAGGGGCCGAAGATATAGCTAAGTGGTTCTGGCACCTGCCTAGCAAGCACAAGGTCCTGAGTTTGATCCCCAGTAACCACACACACCAATAGCGGGGTTGTTGGCTCACACCCACCAGCAATCAGTACCACATACCACAATGCCACACATGGTGGCTCATGTCTATAATCCCAGCACTCAGGAGGCAGAGTCAGGAGGATTGCTGAGTTTGAGGCTTGCCGGGGCTACATAGTGAGCTCAGGGCCAATGTGAACTACAAAGTGAGACCCTGTCTCAAAAATAAACAAACAAACAAAACATTCTGTAATGCTTGCAAAATGAGAACAAGCAATTCTCACATGGAAGGGTCTCTGACATGACAATGTCAAGACACCACCAGGCATTATTTACAGAAATATTTAGGAAGTGTATTCAGTGAGTCATTTAAAGAATGTTTTTTTTTTTTTAAAAAAACATGAATCCGGCTTCAAGATTCATGTAAAATTTTGAAATAAAAGAAATTAGTAGTCATTTGGTAAGGGAAAAGAAAACAACAATTGTAGTTATGAAATTGCTTATAATGTTGTGGCAATCAAATACATAAGGAAAGTAATACATACTTGATTTTATTTGATTTCCAAAATAATCATGCTATACTCCTTGTGGAAGATCCTTACTCCAAGTCAAAAAGAAATCTTCACAATTAGACTGATGGTGCTCCCAAATGAACCCTAATATATACAAAAAGTCATTTGATTACCTAGTTTCCAGTGCCCTATCACAGTCATCGGAAATACACACTATGTGAATGGGAGGGTATAGTCCTGCCCTGGATTAAAACTGCATGTGAAAGCATCTAAAACGACAGGATTACTTAGCTTCCTCTTTTGATCAATAAACACAAACACTGTGCATGATTTTTAAATAACAAAATATTTGTTTAATCAAAAAATGGATTGAGAAGATTTCAGTGTTCTATGGACAACTGTCTTCTATTTTATAGAAGTCATACTACATGCGGCATTTTTTACTTAGCTCAGCACATAGCCTGTTATTGACACCAGCCTCAGTTAATACTCCCTCCTTATACACATAATAATTAATTAATTTACTGTCTCCTGCAATAGTGTACAGAATTCTACCTCAGAAAAGTTTTTTTTTTTTTTTTGAGACAGGTTCTCGCTTTGTAGTTCAGGCTGGCTCTGAGCTCACTATGTACCCCAGGCAAGCCTCAAACTCGGCAATCCTCCTGTCTCTGCCTCCTGAGTTATGGGATTACAGGCATGAGTACTTCAGAAAATTTTAAGTTTTACTTTTGAATACATCATATTTTGGTAATACATAATGTTTACAATTCTTTTGGGGAATCAGTATATGTACACAATGATATTCCTTCCCTTTTTTTATCCACTTTTCTCTTCCCTCGCTCCCCCTCTATTGACCTCTTCTTTGTTGATTTGTACATACTTGCAATACATGATTCCATTCCTGATGTGGAATGGTACATGTGCATTGAGTTATTTTGGCTTTTGAAAATAATTTTTCCTTGGTTACTTTGAAATATATGCGCATGCCTCCATGAACAGTATAGTATGAAATACATTCACTTAATTTCCAGAACAAAATTCAAATCAGTTTACTCAAATAATATTAAAACATTCTAAGTATTGTACTTTTTCCAAGAGACATAGCAAGTCCTTGTGGAATGGAAAATATGAGAACTAAATTGTGTCATATACTGGAACAAATTCCCAAAATGGAGTGTGATCATGATATGATGTGTCTATACAACGTACCAATAAAGATAAAAATTTTTAAAAAGTCTGGTAGACCTTGACCATCCCTATAGGAATACATTATCGTATATTATGAATCTCTTAGAAGAATATAAACATTAATTTTCAATGGATATTTTAAATATTGGCAACATTTGCTTGATTTCCAGTGTATGTTTTATGGCAACTAAACCTTACTCATGGCCCTTTGTTAAAGATTTATTGCTTGGGATTTAGCTCAGTGGTTCTGGGACTTGCCTCACAAGCACTAGGTCATGAGTTTGATTCTTGGTACAAAAATAAATAAACAACTTAGTAACTTCAGAACATTAATTGAATATGTTATATAACTTCCCAAAATCTCACAGGTACCTATCCTTTTGACATAAGTAGCCTCAGTGTTCCTTTTATTAAATGTATTATTTGAATGCTTGATACATGAAACATGGTAGAAGACAAGGCTGGCAGAGTAAATATTGAAGAAGTAGTTAGCATTGTTATACATGCTGTCCTTTTTGCCCAGATCTTCAAACTAATTGCTAATCCTTGCTTGTCTTTCCAAATCAGATGCCATTTTACTTTATTTGCCATAGTGGGCTTTAACATATTTTGATTATCAGGACTAATAAATGAAATAAACCAAACACGGCAGCTAATTATCACATAGTTGTCTTATATGAGAAACCTAGAGTAAAATAAAGAGCAAAATAAAAGCTAAATAAAAGGAAATAAGGAGACAGTTTACAAAGAAGAAAGAAATCAAGAAGTGGTTGGAGTGGGGAGGGAGAGAAAGGAAAGGGGACGAAGAAGGAAGATATTTTACCTACACACACCAATTTCCCACAAGGAACATAAATGTTTTGTAATATTCACATGTATTCATAAACTAAGGCTACAAATGAACTATATGAAAATGTATGTTAGCAAATTGTAGAATACTGGCCACAAATAGGTTGTTCCTCACAAAAAAGTATAAATGAAAAGCTCGCATCAACTGAAAGACTACAGGATGTCTCTACTTTTAGAAATCAACCAAAAGTTTTCAATAACTCAAAGAGATAATGAAGAAAAACTTACTTAGTCTCTTTAAGGGCAGTGAGCTTTGTGGTGTTTTCATTTTTACTGATCTCATTGCTCAATTCCAAGCTTGATGTTGCAGTTAAAATAAGGGTGTGAAGGGTCGGAGATTTAGCTCAGTGGTTCCGGTGTCTGCCTAGCAAGCACAAAGTTGCTGGTTTGATCCATGCTAACCACGTACAGCAGTACCGGACATGGTGACTCATGCCCAAAGCAGTCAGTACCACACACCACAGTATCTGGTTTTGCGGGTCAAGCCTGTAACTCCAGCACTTGGGAGGCAGAGGCAGGAGGATTGCTGAGTTCGAGGCTTGCCTGGGCTACATAGTGAGCTCAGGGCCAGCCTGAACTACAAAGCGAGACCCTGTCTCAAAAAAAAAAAAAAAAAAAAAAAAAAAAAAAAAACAAGAGCCCACAGAGAATGGAGGGAAAAGTAATAGCATAGAAACTCAGAAAGGCAACAAATAGAAGTGGTAATCAAGCTGAAACTGCTTTCTGGCACAAGGAGTGGAACCGGTTGCCACAAGTAAAAGCTAAACTGCTGGACAGTGCAGAAAACTCAAATAACAAACGCAGAACAGCAATTCTAACCACAAGAGAAATCAACAGCTCATTTAAACACTGTTCAGTAATTTGGTCTGAAAGTGACTTTCCATACGAAACAAGCCAGTGCTAGGGGACAATTCAATAGATTGTCCAGCAGTTTCTCAGAGGACTGTAGCAGGAGCCTTCGTGGAGAGGGGTTCCTATCATTAGGAAGCATCTACACTGGGGAGCAACAGACTCAGGAGATTCACTAACTGAGGTCCCCGCAGATCCCTCCCTCATGGACTGAACGGCAGACACACAGGGGTGCAGTGGGAGCTGCGAGCCTGCAGAGATGTAAGCAGTGAGTAGTGCAGACTGTGACGGAAGAGGGTGGTGCAGACACCAGTCTCACACGGGGAACGAACTGAGCCCGTCACGCTGGACCTGTCCTGGAGATGTTAGGGCAGAGTCCAAAGCGCCAAGACGCTGAGTGGCAGAATCACTCAGTTTCTGTGAAACTCCCAAAATCTCAGGAGCTTGACTACTGGCAAACATACCTGGGACCAACGTGTGTATAAGGGCAACTGTCAGATTTCCTGCACACAAGGAAGTCCTGAACTCTAGGCTGACACGGCTGGCATAAAAGCGAGGTTCTTCCAAGGTAGGCATGGTACCACTTAAGCTAAATCCCCAGCCCCTTTGGCGAGGTTGTGGAGAAAAGGGAACCCTTCTTCACTGTTGGTGGGAATGTAGGCTAGTATGAGCATTATGGAGATCAGTGTGGAGATTCCTCAAAAAACTAGAATTGGAGGTCCCATTTGACCCCGCTATTCCCCTGCTGGGGATATACACAAAAGAATCACAAGATTCCTATCACACTGACATATGTGCACCCATGTTTATAGCAGCTCAGTTTGTAATAGCTAAATCTTGGAAACAATCCAAATGTCCATCAACAGGAGACTGGATAAAGAAAATGTGGGGTTTTTTTTTAATAAAATGGAGTATCATTTTCCCATAAAGAATGATGAGATTGAATTATTTATACTCAAATGGACATACCTTCAGGACATACTCATAAGTGAAATAAACAGGTCACAGATGTATAAATATCATATATTTTCTCTGCTATGAGAAACTGAAGTTATAAATGTGTTCTGGAATGCATGATTGATGTTGTGAAATAGTAAATATTCAAAGGTAAGTGGAGTTTAGGGGCAAATAATGAAGAAAGAAAAAACTTGATTGTAAAAAACAAAAGGAAACAGCGCTGGAGGGAGCTGTGCAAGTTGAAGGACGTTGGCTGCCGCATTCGTAGCTTTGGCGAGATTGAAATCATGGCAGGTCCAGAAGCTGATGCCCAGTACCAGTTCACTGGCACCAAAAAATATTTCAACTCTTATACTCTCACAGGTAGAATGAATTGTGTATTGGCCACATATGGACGCATTGCTCTAATGGTCTTGTATTTCAAGTTAAGGCCTAAAAAAACAAAAACACCAGCTGTTAAAGCAGCATAAGTGTGTTGGGAATCAGACCCAGGGCATTCCACATGCTAGGATTTTACAGCGTCTGACTTCATCGGGCAAGTCTCCACACCTGGAGGAGCTAATGCCAACTCATCATGTGATACTCAATGTGTACAATAAATTATGAACCTGGAAAAAAAAGGAAACAATGCTTGTGTATATAAGGTCAGGGGGAGGTATGGAGGGTAGGGAAAGGGGGGAAAATGAGAATTAAGTTGTGTCATGCACTGGTACAAATTCTCAGTGTTGTTTGTGATTATGATGTGTATATAAAATGTACCAATAAAATCAATTCAAAAATAAAAATAGGAAAAAAATACAATAAGGGCTGGCCATGTAGCTCAGTGGCTCAGTTCCTTCCCTCACAGGAAGCATGAGGCCCTGGGTTCAAATTTTAGTACCAGAAAAATAAAAGCGAAAAGCACTAAAATTTCCAACAACCCGGTGTCCTCAAAATAAGTTGGGGAGCACCTACTGAACTGTGTATCCAGATAGGAAGGGCACTACATCAGTGCTCAGTCAACATTCCAGTTCAAACTTGAATTTATTTCTTATAAAAATACATGCGAAAACTAACAATTACTTCTACTTCTTTCAGCCTAGTTTATGGAATATATTAATTATTTCTAATTGAGATTATGAACTTTTCTCTAAGTATTTTTTTATTTTTAACCCAGGATCAAACTCAGCACCTTGTGCGTGCCAGATGGGTACTAGAATCACTGAGCTAAACCCCAATCCCTCCTGCAAATTTTTAATAGGCCACGTGTCAAAACATGGGACTGATGTTTTGTGGTCACGCTCATCGGCGTAGTTGTGGCTTTAAGAAGGAATATTTGTAATTATTGTCAAAATATCAGATAAATTCCTAAGTCAACCACTGGATGATTTTGGAATAGTCAGTCTTTGGGGTAATCGTCTCCCTTTTGTGGAAAAATTGAAGCATTTTTTTTCTTTCACATATCTTTCTACCTTAAGGAAATGCTATTTATAAGTTAACACTCAGACTAACACTCTACTTTCTCATTTGGATAAGTTTTAATCACGCAGCTTGTGTCAGCTTGGTTTGCTCGGCCCCTCCATTCTGCCTCCTGCTCCTACACATTTCTTCTTCCTCCTCCCCTTCCTCCTCCTTTTCTTCCTTCTTCCTCTTGCTCTTCTTCTTCATCATATTCTTCCTCTTCCTTCTTTCTCCTCCTCCTTCCTCCCCATCTTATCTTTCTCTTTCCCATTGTCCTTCTTTCACTCCCTCCACCTAATTCTTCCCATACTACAAATGTATATTTCAAACACAAGTCAGGTGATGAGGAGTAATCTCTGTAATGGATTCCCTCTGTTTTCACTGGCTATGACTCTGAACCAGGCCCTCCCATGACAGTATTCCAGCCTCCTTGTGTTTTTCAGTTCACCATATTATACTGAATAACCATTGTATGTAAAAGATCATGTAAGATTGCTCTGTATTTATGTATCAATCTTGTATGCAGTTCTTTATTTCGATTAATTTATGTTCTTAATAATACTAATCATTACAAGAAGACACTACTGATTAGGCACTTTTCTAATTATGTTAACACACTCACTCTCTGCAACAATCATATAAATTTCAAACTGTTATCCTCCCTGTTTTGCAGATAAGAAAACTGAGGTAGAAATTTCAGCAAATTACCAACATCAATATAGTACTAATGTGAGTGATTAGAGTTTGGACTTTGACTACTAATCTGGTTAGAAATACTAACAATTAGAAATAAAAAAGCCTGCAAATCTGAATCAATCACATAAAAATAATTAAATTTATACAAAATTATAACTGATAGTTTTTATTTTGTATTTGATTTTAAAAATAAGTGGCTATTGCGATATTACTTCATTTCAAGCACCTACTTAAGAGAAGGCCATTCTCAATTTTAATATATGTATATCACATTGTTTGATTCTGTATGTTTGAATAAATTATATAAGATTTATTTATATTAAGCTATAGAGAAATACAGTGATATATTCTTGAACAGTGATTTATCAAACATACTAGATATTTATTAACATACTAGATACATTGTACAGAAAACATTTTAAGAGGTTTTTGTTTTATATTAAATGTTCAAAAGATCGCTCAATAGTATTTTTATTAATCAACTTGGATTCCATAACACAATCCTACATACTGAATGTTCTATGCCATAAAAATATTTTTTTTACATTTATGAAAGGTTTAAATCCAAGATCAAAGGATACTTTTAAGAGTCATGCTCAAATGGACTTTCTTTACTGTGTGTTGTGTGAGAGTATTATGGCTTAGATCCTGGGTGCCACTGAAAAGCCTCCTGTGTTTTGAAAGTGACTGGATTATCAGATGTCATGGTGATTAGAATGGTATAGGTGGCATAAAATGTCATAAGTGATTAAATTGTAGCTGATTTGCTCTTAGCAATATGGTCCTGGTTGGAGATGGTTCACTGGAGATTTAAACTGGAGTCTAAATCACATTCCCTGACTCTTGCCCTTTCTCTGTGATTCTTAGCTTTTATAATATGAACAGTTTTACTCGCCCAGGACCTTCTACCATTCCATTCCTGTCTTGGAGCCAGCCAATCGAGGTCTGTAACCATGATTTAAAGCAAACCTCTTCTTCTGGAAATTATGGGCATTATGGATTTGTGCCAGAGACAAAGAAAGTGAGAAAGTCAGATTTTGGTGCCAGGGATAATGAGGTTTTTGTCATGACTATACCTACGATGTTCACAAGTGGCTCAGAACTGGTTTTCAGAAAGTTTGTAAAGGTTTGGAAATGTTAGCTAGAGAAATCCTAGAGTGCTATTATGGGATTCTTCTCAAAGCTCAGAAGACCAGAATGTTGACAGAAGTGCAAACAGTAAAGGTCAGTCTCAGGAGGTTTCACTGGGAACAAGGACACAATTGGGAGTAAGGTTCCAGGCCTTGTGTGTTATACTGTGGCAGAAAATTTGTATTTATTTTGTTTATGTTTGATTTTGTAGGAGGTTGAAATTAAGACCAGTGGACTAATGTGTTGAAGGAAATGTCAAGGAAGCCTAACATTCAGGCTGTGATGTGGGTAATACTTGTTGCTTTTAGCAAGAATTATACTGATAATTAACCAATATTAGAAGCAAAAATATAAAATATTTGAAGTTTCAATATAGAAGCACCTATCAGATAAGAGCCATATAAAGCTTGGCTGCTAAAATGGTTAGCATTAAAGAGAAGCCAAGTAGTTTGCATCAGTACAAGAGGAAAGATGCTTAGAAGGCATTTTTTGGATCAGAAAGATACCACCCTTCACGGGCTCAGCATTCCAAAAGCATGAATTCTTTTGAGAGATTTTGCATTGACAAGAGAGCCCAAAGGAACCCCATAGAATAAGGTCACCTACCAATTTGGGAACTTCATTTGAGGATTAATCATCTAGACACTCACAGGCTCCAGCAGCTGTAATCTAACAGGACATTGCTACTGTTCAAGTTGATGGTACTTAGTAGCCCCATCCACACAGTTTGATGGACATAAAGAATACAAAGTTCACAACAT
>PVIC010012213.1:0-10000 GCA_004025085.1 Thryonomys swinderianus | reverse complement strand
AGAGAGAGACAGAGACAGAGACAGAGACAGAGAGACAGAGAGAGATAGAAAGAGAGACAAGAGGATCTAAGGATAAGTCCACACTTACTAAAAAGTTATATCTAGTGACAGGTGGAGATCAAAGGGACTGTTCATGTTTGGTGAGATGATATTTTATATTTCTTTTTACATTTTCCTATTACATATCTTAAAATAGATATATTAACAGAAAAAGGAAAAGGAAAAATTAAATTATAGATGAAAGTTTATACAAATTTGTAGTAGGGAAAATGTAACAATAACACCAAACTTAAGAATGTATTTATGTAAACAATATTAAGTGATTGACATAAAAAACTTAAAAAGGAGAAAAAGAAAAAGGATAAAGAAAGAAAAAAGAGGATACTGAAGTAGAATTAAGATATATTATGTACAGGTGCAAATTCCCTATGATTAATTCACATGATAATTAAGCATGTCAAAAGTGTAACAATAAAATTAATTCTAAAAAAGAATTACAGATAAAATTAAAATTTTTAAAATGGTATGTGTCAAGGGGAAGCTTCAGTAAATAATACTTAAATATTAAGTATTTCATAATACATTAAAAAATAAAAACACCAACAGAACAACAGAAAAGTGAGAATTTTTTCCCCCATGATGACTTAAGAGGTAAGTGTTCTTACAGATCAATAAAATTACAAGTTTCTTAACTTAACTCTACATCATGAGGTGCATTTGTTAATTTTACTTAATACTATATCTCTGGCTCTTAGCACATAATACACACATTAAAATGTTCTATGTACATGAATGTTGAAGCAGTTCAATAAGATGAAATCATAAATGCATAGAAATGGACAACCTCATTAACAGTAGTCTTTCCTATCTACTAGCATCTCCTATCTCCAGGGATGCCTCAGTTGTTTTGACAAAATACCTGATAGATACAATTTATAGGGAAGAGATATATATTTTTTGGCTCATGGTGGCAGAGGTTTCAATCTATGTTGTGCAAAAATTAAGATTTTGGGCTCATCTCTTAGGGTCTCTTTTATTATAGCACAGAAGGGGCATGAGGTAGAGGAAATTATTCATTTCACGGTTTCCTGGAAACAAAGGAGAGAGAGTAATTGTCTGGGGTCCCCACATTCCCTTCAGTGGCTATACCTGAAGACTTTACTTCCTTTCACTAAGCTGATCTTGCTAAAGGTTTCAATAAAGCCATAGGCTCGTGACCTAACCTCTAGTATATAAGCCTTCGGGGTTAAGGCTATATGCAAATATAGCATCACCTTATATTATACTGGCCTAGTGTGCACATTTTCTTAGTATTTAAAGATAATTTTTCACATTGCCGGATTTTCTTATAAAAAACTGGTTAAATTTCTAATTAACAAAATATTCCTGATAATTAATTTATCTTCTAGTTTGTGGTTGGAGCCCACTCTCTTCTGTACTGAATTAAATTAATACAAAAATGAAGATTTAAGCATTCTTTTTCAGAGAAAAGTAAGATCCTTACATGTTTTGTTATCTTTTTAAAACTCACACCATGCTTTCTTTCTTTAAAAGGCATAGCCTTTAATCTTACCAATATTTCATTGAAGTTGAGTTCTGATTATTTTTATATTTAGTGCACAATTTTCAATAATTTGCTAATCTTCTACTCCCACCGTAGTAGAGATTGTTCTTACCCCAAAATAAAGTGTCTGATTTCATTATGGAGAAAAAGTGTCAAGGAGAGTGATATTGCCAATTTTTCACTTTCTACTGATTTGCCATACATTTTTAGGATCACTTGTTAAAAGTAACATGAGGAAGTTATCAGTAAAACACTTTAAAGTCTCAGGAAAGAATGTCAATAGGTTTTCACCACTATTACATGTTAATTAAAAATATTAGGTACATCTACTCTGTGACTGTCAAAACCGATAAAGCAGCCAAGATCATGAATCAGTTTCCCTTTGGTACAGTGGTGGAGATTTTTTTCTCAAAGTCCAAGTTTGTACATTCCTAGCATCGGGCTTTAGTGGCTGTGGTTTTCTTCATTGTGGTGCCTCCTTTGATACAGAAAAAATATGAGAGCACATATATACTGAATTAGATTATATCTGTAACTGTTTCTTCTAAAATATTAAAAAGTTACATTCAAATATAATTTTAAATACAATATATAACAACCATATAAAATACTTATTAGAGCAAGGCATAGGTAATGTGGAGAAATTAGACACAAAATTACATAAAGGGTTTTTTTGACTGTCAATTTGCCTTTCAGTTCTTACATGATTTATTTGTAGTATGGATTTTCTTATACTTTTTATAGTAAACTAGACTTAATGTGGGCGTAACTTCAGGCTATTTTTGAAGTTCACACTTAATTTTCCTTATGTATTTCCTTTCCTTTTGTATTTTTATCATCTTTTAAAAACGTAAGTTAGTTTTCACCTAATTCATTAGAAGGCTTATTTAAATATTGTGGAATCTTTAATGTCAGTACCTTATTTTAGCTACTCTGGAAGAGAAATTTTCTGCTCACTGCCCATTTTCTCTGACCTTACATAGAACTAACAATAAGAGATGAAAATCTCATTTACTTCTAATCACTGTGGTTTTAACTCAATTTATTAAGCATTAGAAAGGTAATTTTTGCATATTTAAAGATACTAAAATCAATAGACCAAGATGATTATAGTACAGATTTCAAGTAACCTTTGAATAAATTCATAGAAACTGTCTGGAATCTATATATCAAAATTTCCTTTATATAAACATAAGTTTAATATTAAAAGAAAAGGATGTCTTGGTCAAATGTGAGGTGAATTCTGCTTTCTCAGCCTGTCAGAAACCTCGTACCATATAAATCCCAATTTAAACTTCAGTTTCCTGATCATACTATGCAATTTTCCATGTGCTTCCATAATTGTTTATTTCAAAAGCTAATATTTTACTCGTTGGTGTACTGTAGTTCCAGATACTTCTGTACCATTAATTACATGAGGAGCTTAAGGAAAGTACATGGCTGGGTTTTAGTAGTAGATCCATCGATAACTCTTATAGAACAGATACTCCAGGTTTTTCAGTTGATTGTTCAATAACATGATAAATTCACTTTTCATTGAGAATATAAACAACATTTAAAATATGTACTGGAAGTGACCTGACAGTCATGTCTCTTGAAAATAATGTCTTTATCAGTGAAATTAGCTCTCAGCAATCTATGTATTTAAGTACATATACTCATAAGAAAGGTGAAGCCGAGCAGAAATGTATACATATTTTTAAAAATAAAGCTTTTGTTGCTATTCTAATTGTACAATGTGAAGGCCAACAGCTATCCCTTTCTCAGTGTTTGTTTAGGAAACAAAGCCACAAACAACAAAATACAAAATACAGGACATTTTACAAGTGAGAGACATGTCATTACGCTCTCCATAGTCCAACATAGCAACTGTCAGGGTTATGCATTATCTCCATGAGTGTAGTTATGTCATTATAAAATGGCACCCTATTAACACTAATTATATATTCAGCATATTGGTGTCAAAAGCCTTTTGATTCCAACATAGTGGCCAATAAAACAAAATGATTATATAATTTACTAAAATCTCTCTTTAACTGTGCTCCATTCTGATATTCAGTATATTATGAAATATGCAACAGAGTAGACCTAACGTTAGAGTCATTACAATCCAATGTTTGATGGCAATATAACTAAGTATTCCCTACATTAAAAAAAAATTTTAAAAATGGAACACATTTTCCTTTTGGCCATCTAAAACTTGACATATACTCTATTAAAAGACACATGTAGGATTCAGATTTGGCTTTTTAAATCTATGGGTATTATTGATCTATCGTTTAAGGTCACCTCTGTAAAATTCAAATTTAAAATGCTATGCCACTAGATTATTATGTACTTAATGACAATTATTAAAGGTGATTTGATGTACACAACATTCTCTGCACGCATATCTTTAGCTCATACTTGGCTGCATTATTTTTTTTTTAACTTTCTCATTTAATGAGTGCAAGGTACAGATGTGCGGCACCACAGAGCAGGACAGAAAGCTGTGTGAAACTTGCTTGGAATATTTTAGCAAAACTGAGATAGCGTCCTGCTTACATGGAAACTACAACCCTTCTTTCTTTCTTTCTTTCTTTCTTTCTTTCTTTCTTTCTTTCTTTCTTTCTTTCTTTCTTTCTTTCTTTCTTTCTTTCTTTCTTTCTTTCTTTTTTTGGTACTGGGGATCAAACTCAGGCCCTTGTGCTTCCAAGGTTGGCGTGGAACCACTTGTGCTAAATCCCCAGCCACAGAGGCTACAATCTTGGTAATGAAATACAGTAAACAAGTAAAAAATTTTTAAATGTTTGTGACCAGCATTAAAGACGATAACAGTGGTTATGATGAAGAGATAAAGACAATACTAATCATATCAATTCCCCAAATAAATGTAAATATGTTTGAACTACAAAAATACCCTAATATAAAAATATGCAGGGACAGACTGGAGCTAAAATTTCGTGGGACACCCACAAAAGATTATGGAGGAGATCATCTTGCAAGCAAAGCATTCCATAGGAAACTTCAAGTGCTAGCATCCTCACTGGAAATAATTAGGGAGTATCTTAGGAATACAAAGATAGCTAGAGACTGTAAAAGCTTGAAAATTTGAGTCTGTGGAGAAAAGAGAACTCATGCACATTGTTAGTAAGAATGTAAATTACGATACCCAATATGGAAAACAGTATGGCAGTTCCTCAAAAAGTGAAAAATAGAAATACTATCTGATCCAACAATTTGCTGGCTGGGTCTATAGCCAAAGAAAATAAAATCTGCATACCAAAAGGATTCTCCCACCAACACTGTTGACAGCTACTATATGGAATCAAGGTAAATATGCACCATTGTATTCATAAATAAGGTAAATATAATTCAAATGTACCAGGGCATCTCACACACACACACACACACACACACACACACACACACAGAATGGAATACTATCTGTGAGGGATCACCCTGTTGATTATGTACACAGTAGGCTCTGAGTAGTGTAACCAGCAAAGCGTTAACCCCATAGTTGGCAAGTTTTAAGAAGTGAGCCCATCAACTGAAGGCTGGATAAAGATGTGTTTTTTTCTAGAAAATGGAACATTACTCTGCCTTAAAGAATGATAAATTTAGTCATTTATATGCAAACAGGTGTATCTTCAGGACATATTCATAAGTGAAATAAGTAGGTCACAGATGTGTAAATATATCTGTTCTCTTTTGTGAGAAACTGATGATGTGAATGAGTTCTAGAATGTATCATGGATATTGTGAAATAGAAAATATTCAAAGGGAAATGTGGTGGAGGGGTGAGTAATGAGGGTTAAAAAAATGTGTGATGGTAATAAAAAAAACAAACAAAGCTTATGTATATCATGGGTGGGGGGTTGTGGGGCGGGTAGGGGAATGGGAAAAATGAGAATTAAATTGTGTCATATACAGGTACAAATTCCCAATATTGAGTGTGATCATACTGTGTATATGCAATATACCAATAAAGATAAAAATAAACTAAAAAAATAAGAAGTGACTCTAACAAAAGCTTAAGTAACTGAGGGATGTTGCGGATGGTATGCAGGGCAGTATCAGCTCCCCCACCAATGGCCATGGGAGAGGCCGAAGAAATGGCCTGTGAAGCTATAGGGCTTAATACAAGGTTGCACACAGTTGAGGTCTGAGCGACTCATATCCAAATTCCGTTACTAGAATTAAAACGTTCCTTAACCAGAAGGAAAAGGTAATGTGTAAACCACAGTCTATATTTTGTCTGTTCTGTTCCTGATTCAAGAATGCGTAGTCTTTTCCTTTACAAGTCTTGCCCGATCAACATTGTAATCTAGCAACTATGCATAGTCCCTTACTGTGATATTACTGTGATGTCACCAATAATTAGCAGAAGCTTTGGCTGTCCAGGGTCTCTGCTGTTTAGCAGCGGCCATCCAGGGCCCTATATCTGTCCCTTGAATCGGTCTGTGTCTTTCTTCCACCCTTGTGTCACTGCACCAAGGAGGAGATTGGGATGCAGGGGGGTCTGCTAGTTATTCAGCCTTAAAAAGGCAGGAAACTCTAGCCCTTGAAATAACATGAGTGAAGTTGGTTAGCACTGTACTAAATGAAATACATCAGCTATAGAAAGACAACTACTGTATGACCTGATTCATATGTGGAATCTAAAAATATCTGTCTTACTGTAGTTTTATGGTGGTTTGGGTAGGCTGTGAGGTGAAATGTGTCCTCTCCAAATTTCACATGTTCAAACTTAATAAACAATGAGAGGATATTTAAAATTGGAACTTTTAAGAGGTAATTCATTTATGAGGACTTCCTCTTTGGCAAATAGTATTGGAGCTCATAAAACAGAGATTTTACTCAGTGTTTGAACTCTTATCTTTCTCTTGTCATTTGAAGGCAAGGTTTTTCTTTCTTCTGTACGCTGCACTGTCAAGGCACCATCTTGAAAGTAGGAAACAGTCTTCAGCAGACCAAGTTGCCGATCTCCTAATATTGGGATTAGCTGAGAACTGAGAAAGTGAACTTCTTTTCTTCACAAATTAATCTGTTTCAGGTATTTTTGCTATAGTAACAAATGGGCTAAGGATTCAAGTCAGGGTATTCAACAAATGTATTTGGAAGTGATAATATTAATATATTAAATTAAGGGAACAAAGATGATTCTAAGTGTTTTATATTTACTTCAACTTTATGATTTTTTTTTCTTTTTGACACAGGGTCTCACTTTGTAGCTCAGGCTGGCTCTGAGCTCACTATGTAGTCCAGGCAAGCCTCGAACTCAGCAATCCTCCTGCCTCTGCCTCCCGAGTGCTGGGATTACAGGCGTGCGCCACAACACCCGGCATTGTGGTATGTGGTATTGATTGCTGGCGGGCGTGAGTCTCCACGCCCAGCATTGTATGTGGTTACTGGGGATCGAACTCAGGACCTTGCGCTTGCGAGGCAGGTGCCAGAACCACTGAGCTAACCCTCCAGCCCTATGAATTCTTATAAAAACTTTGTAATCCAGATGTTATTGTTATTTGCATTTTTAGATATTGGTAATGAAGCCAAAAGAACTTGATTGTTGTGTTAGGTTACAAAACCAGGAAACACCAATGCTGAAATTTGAAGTCAATAGTCTGACTCCAGAACTTGAACACTCCAGAACTATTCTCCAAATTCCTCTTACTCATAAAAATTAAGAAAGGTGCCAGACGTGGTGGCTCACACCTGTAATCCCAGCACTCAGGAGGCAGAGGCAGGAGGATCGCTGAATTCAGGGCTTGCCTGGGCTACATAGTGAGCTCAGGACCAGCCTGAACTACTACAAAGCGAGACCCTGTCCAAAAGAAAAAAAAAAAAAAAAAAGAAAGGTAAAATCCAAAAGAGCAAGTGAGAACTACTGACAAAGTATGTATCTGCTCTTGTAGGTTAGAGAATTTTCTGACCAAAATGAGCAATAGCCTAGATGCCTTTGACAATAAGTCCCTTAAGTAGGTACTTGTTCTCCAAGCACGCGCTCGTGCGTATGCATGCGCACACACACGCACACACAATCATCCAGGGCCTCACTGATTTTGCATAAGGACGTGTTTTATAATTTAAAAAGGTCCACTGCCCTTCTTTGTTCCCTTCCCTTTCTTCCCTCCCTTTTATCCTTCCATCCCTCCTTCCCTTCCCTTTTCTTTCCTCTTCTCCCCTCCCTCCCTCTTTCCCTCCTTCACTCCCTCCCTCCTTCCCTCCTTCTCTCCCTCCCTCCCTCGCTCCCTTCCTTTCTTCCTCACTTCTTTCCTTCCATCCTTCCTTCCTTCCTTCCTTTTTCATTTTTCCCTATTGTACTGTACTCATAACCAGCATCAGAATACTGAATGAAAGTTGCACTTCCTGGCTGAAGATTTAGCTTAGAGGCACTGCATCTGCCTCATAACTTCAAGGTTCTGGGTTTGATTCTCTGAATCACACACACACACACACACACACACACACACACACACACACACACACACACGAAGGAAAAAAAAAAAGAAAATAGCACTTTCCATACCTGTGGTCACTGGATAATTAGTTTGAACATTACAAAGTTCTAGAAGGAATCATTCGGTCAACTAAAGTGGTTTTGCTTACCTGTATTTTAGAGGAGTCCATTTTATTAACTAGAACAGAAGGGAAATCATTTTTGGATGTTGGCTATGTGCCCAAATCATGTTTTAGCCGGGCGTGGTGACTCACGCCTGCAATCCCAGCACTTGGGAGGCAGAGGCAGGAGGATTGCTGAGTTTGAGGCTTGCCTGGGCTACATAGTGAGCTCAGAGCCAGCCTGAACTACAAAGAGAGACCCTGTCTCAAAAAGGAAAAAAAATCATGTTTTATTAGATTATGTTTGTATGTGTATATATACACATTTAAAATATTATAAGACTTTTATAACCTTATGAAATACGTACATATGTGTGTGTGTTTGTGCGTGTCTGTGTATACAAGAAACTATACATCAGAAAAATGTATCACATTATATAGTCTGAACATTTGGGATGGTTATCATCCTGCTTGAGTCTCATTTATCAAATGAAGAAACTAGTTTTTGGAATTTACCATTGGTGTGATTTTCTATTTCAAACAGGCTCCAAAGAATACAGAATATGATGTCTATTTCTTTTAATGCACACTTAGTGTTTTACTTCAGATATAAGTCTTTAGAAGGTTTTGGCTGGCCAGGGAGTCTTTTCATCCATAACAGGAAACAATTTCTTAGAGTTTCTATTTCTACCAGAGTAAAAGCTCAACATGAGGCAAAGGGCACAGAGGGGTATCTTTGAGAAAAAGTTGTGAGCTGAGTTAGGCATGAGGCCACATGCCTGTATTCTCAGCACTGTGGGAAGATGAAGGAAGAGAAATGAATGTTGGGGTCCACACTGGGTGGCTTAGAGCTTGAGATGCCAAGCTCTAAACTTGAGTGCAAAGACGCTAGGTTCAAGCTCCAGGAGTGAAAAAAACAACTGAAGATGCATCTCTGGAAATGTTAGAAAAAAAGGGACTCTGCTATTTCCCAAATGGTTATATTTTGAAATGACATGGAGGTAGATTAGCTGAAGTGCTTGTTCAGATAAATACTTTACAGAATGTGTGATAGTTTAAAAAATGTGTAGGAAGAAAATAAATTGTTATGTGGTAATAAAATTGTCATTAGTTTGTATCCTATGCATTTCTGCAGTCAACAACTTTTCTGGTAATTCACACATCAAATAAACATATTTTCAAAGTTGTTCACTAATTAGCAGAAATGAATAGTCTGTACTTAAAGGAAATATTGTTTATTTTCATGAATATCAGAAAAATTATTATTTATAGGAGTCATTATAGAAGAAAAGGTGGCTGTTACTTACAAACACTACCACAGTGACCTTGTCCTTTTTTTTTTTTTAACCACAAGAGGATACAGTTAGAAACTGTTATCTATGGACTAGAGACAAACCTTCACCAGACACTGAGTTTGCTAGCATCTTGTTCTTAGACATCCCAGGCTCCACACCAATAAATTTCAGGTGCTTATAACTTTTTTATTTTATGATATTGCTTTACAGTAGTTGAGAAGGAATAAGACAAAGGAAGTGAGATGGTACATAAATCTAGTCATATATAGGCCAAGTGAGGATTTTTTTAAATATTTAAGATTTTATTATGAACTTGTAATAATTATACATATTAGTATGGCACAGTATCATAGCCTAGCTTATGCAGAGCTTGTTCATTGATCAAATCAAGGTATTTAATAAGTGAAGATTTATAGCCAAGGCCCAGGGAGGCATGAGTGGACGGCAAATTTCAAATTGGAACCATCAAGCATGCAAGGTACATTGTTTAAAAATTCCTGACAAAATGCCGGACGTGGTGGCTCACGCCTGTAATCCCAGCACTCGGGAGGCAGAGACAGGAGGATTGCTGAGTTCGCGGCGGCTTGCCTGGGCTCCA
>PVIC010012212.1:22258-40140 GCA_004025085.1 Thryonomys swinderianus | reverse complement strand
AAAGATAGTCTGATCTTTGGATATTTTATGACTGAGGTGTGAAGGGAAACCCTGTAGTGCCTCCATTCTGGCCTTCCAAAAATACTAGGTGGTCACTAGAAGCCTTCTGAGATGATACAGCAGTGCCAAATGTGCCGGTTTTGGATCTGTCAGATCCTCCGTAGCTGGGATGAAGGGGAGGGAGGGCAGGCAGAGATGCGGATCGATGGAGTTTCACTGAGAGCTCACTTTGTTACTAGTCCCAGAGGCAAAGTCAGTCTTCTGACTTTTTCCATATGCAACTCACATGCTGTCTCAGATTCTGCAAGTTCTCAGAGTACTCTGAGAATTCAAGAATTTAGAGAATTTCCATATCTTTTATCAAAATCTCTTATAATTTTAGAAGTAGACAAGTCAGGATTCAAATCCTATATTTGCCTTTTCTGGCTGTATGACCTTACTCAACTTTACTTAATTTCTTATGGACATATTTTTACCTCCATTAACTGAGATAATGGTAAATAACACAGTGGACTGTGAGAAGTACAAAGGAGGTAATATTTTTGACATATTTCCCTGTGTGACTCTCAATGCATGAAAGCTATTGTAATTATTATTTAGTACTAGAATAGCCTTAGGTGTGAATTTATGAATAAACAACTTCACTTTGGATTTTTTTTTTTTTGGTACTGGGGATCAAACTGAGGACCTTGGGGTTGGGGGGCAGGCACCACTCAGCTAAATCTCCAGGCCAGCCCTACATCAGATATTAGATATTTGAAGAGAAACAAATTGCAGATTGCAATGCAAGAGAAGAAAAACTGCAAAGTTGAGTAACGTCACCAGAAAGGAGTGAAACTCTAGCAGATTTGGTGGGAGCACAGCGAGGTTTGGGGTTTTGGGCTGAGGAGAGAGTGTTTAAAACTCAACAAGCAAAGAAGGTGCTTTTAGCATTTCCTACCTTTGTATTCTCTACAGAATTTGGAGAATTAATGAACTAATATCTATAAAGTACTTAGAGACTATAAAATAACTATAAAAATACCAAGCAGTTATAATTTTATTAAACATGGTACAGAATATATAGAAGCTATAGTTTATACCCTGAAGGTTTAGAATCTAATTGTGATGTTCTTATTAATCATCTTGAGGCAAAAGAAATTCTAGATGAACAATAAGTTTAATATAGTTCTGAAGAATTCAAATGGGTATTGCATCTGGTCACCACAATTTGCTTTGTGACTTTCTGAAATATAACTATGTTGTTGTCTCTATATAATATTAATTCTCACATTACTACTAATGATAATAATACAAGCAAAGAAATAATGTGGCAGGAAGTTTCTTCTATACTTCCTATATATTATCTCTAACCTTAAAAATAAAACTCAGTATTAATATCCCTACTGTAAAAACCAATAAGTTGAGGTTTAGGGTAACTATTGAAGATTACAAAGCCAGGAAGTAATAAATTTGACCCTTTGAATAGTACCTAATAGTTGCTAGGTGATGTTGTTTCTGTGATCACTCAAGAGAGTTGGATGGTTTGGAAATATAAAAGCAACATCACTCCAGTATCTGCCTTAGACAAGCAGTTCTTAGGGTAGATTCCTAGACTTTCTCTAGAGTCTCATACATGTGAACACACGTAACACCTGCCAATGCAGGACTCGGACCATGCACTGAAACTCTGGAGTCATGCAGCATTTCACTGGGGGTTTTGCCCACCTCCTCTTGCCCTTGTCCATTGGCTATGGCACGTTTTGTATTTCTCCTGCTGCCACTATTTTTGACTCACCAGGAGGTACAGATTACAGGCAAACGAGCAAACACAGGGGCTGTCTTTCGTAGTAGAAAAGGTACTTAGTGCCTTAGTGGGGTCTGTCTGTCTACCTATCTGTCTGTCTATCATTTAAAAGTTATGATATATATATGAATACACATATAATACTGACTTTAAAATGAAGCATGCATGGGGGCTGGAGATTTAGCTTGTTGGTTCTAGCAAGCACAAGGTCCCTGGTTCTGTCCCCAGTAACCACATACAACAATGCTGGGCATGGTGACTCACATCCACCAGCAATCAATACCACACATCATAGTGCTGGGCGTGGTGGCTCAAACCTGTAATCCCAGCACTCAGGTGGCAGAGGCAGGAGGACTGCTGAGTTCAAGGATTGCCTGAGCTACATAGTGAGCTCAGGACCAGCCTGAACTACAAAAGGAGACCCTGTCTTAAAATTCTTTGCAAAATTAGAAGGTAACATGTTCACGCAATCCAGAACAGTGGGTCTACAAATTTCATAAGACTCATGAAGGAAGTGGTAATACAATTGAGATGAAAACAAACTGTCCTCGACCTAAGTATTATTAGGGTGAATGTTAAGGTGACATGTTGGCTGGTGTCTAGGATCATGCTCAGCATAAACCTATCTTTGACTACCTAGACAGATGTCAGGGCATCAAGGTTCTGAGTGCACAGACAGGTTCAGTGTTCTTGTAGCTTTCTTCAGCAGACTCTTGTACTTCCTCTTCATCAGTGTTCTTTGTGAGTCAAAGATACTGAAGAAGCCAATTCTCCACCGAAGAGTTACTTATACCATTTATACCATCACTTGTACACATCATTAGCTAAATCCTTATTAATAACTTCATGTTGAGTTGCAGTTTTGCTAATATTTATCCACAAGGCATATTTCACATTTTCTAGGGCAAGAGCCATATGAAATTTACCTTTATTTCCCATATGTATATGACAGTCCTAGAATATAGCCAGTATTACCAAAGGCTTAATTAACAAATACATTTGGATGTACATATATACTGACACAAACATACAGTGTTGAAAATAAAGACACCAAAGGACATTTATGAGGATATGGGTACTTACTAATCTGGCTGGGTTAGTCACAGACTTACACTAACAGAACCAGTGATGAGCACGGGACGGAACACCTACAACCAATGGAATGGTGCTTCCCTTACAACTGGCGAGTTCAAGAATGATATCCTGTGGGAGAATTTTGCAAAGACTATACAGATTTAAGGAATAAAGTCAAGGGACAGGAAGTCACAATATTCTCCAAGATTCATTTTAACTTTCTAGGCCTTTTGCAAAAGACATACTGTAGTTGACTTTCTATCCTTACTTTATGTAATTCGACTTAGTAGAGAATGAAAGCTTTTCAGATTCACCTAAGCCTAATATTAACATCTCAATAATGTACTCGAGTTACCACCTATCAAAATGGCTTACAGATCCCTGGCGGAGCCCAACAAGACAGAATTCCTGCTATTTTAGAATACTTCTGGAAGCAAAGAGGATAATAGTCTTAAACAACCTCTTAGGCTTATATGTAGTGAAAATTCCTGGCTTGTTAGCCTGGCTAATCTTTGAGTTACCTGTATTTGAACTTTAAATGCTGTTATCTATTATCCCATCTATTCCTGTGGTGAGTGATGTCCCGATGTGTCAGCCTCATTGCCATGAGAACACTCTACTTTTACAAAGATCAGAGTTAAGACCATCCTAAAAAGTCTCAGGGCTCTCTTGCAATATGATCAGAATTTTCCAGGGGGATTAAAGCCCATGATTTACAAGAAATAAAAAAGGAAAAAAAATCTTACCTTCAAATATAGAGATCAAAAGAAGAAAGGGCCGCCCTGTGGAAAGACAGTTGGCCTTTACCCAGTAGGATAATCCATGTGTTTTTGTTTTCCTGGGGTACACTTCCAACCCTTCCAATCTGCCTTGCTGACTGGCTTCTCGGGAGAATACAATCCTAGAGCAGAGATTGTTTTCTGGGCTGCCCTGGTATAACTCTGCTATTCCTTCAAGAAAAAGCACAGCTGTGCATCTGCTTTCTTTGGTAAAGCATACTGTCTTCAGGAATTTGTGACTTATATTTTCCATTTACTCAGTAGAGATGGTAGTAGGAAAGTTCTGAGATTTTCACCTAGATAAGTAAGAGTCGGGTGGTGTTTGAGACAGCATTTTGATTCCTAAACAGGCATGTTTTATATGCCTCGAATCTGTTAACATCTAGAGAAAACCCTGTTTTGGGTTTCAACAGAGATGCAAGGTATAGTGTAAAAAAGGTGGGTTTTTTTTGCTCTGTTTTTATGATATTAGTTCACCACTAATGTTTCTTGCCTTTGGCAGGATATTTGTCCTGCATTGCCTATAATGTCAGAGACAGCAAATAAGCCTCCAGAAACCTGAGGATATTGACACTGTCTTTGCTTTACATCCTAGGGCATTTCCAGGCTGACATTTCAGCAGCTGGAATGCAGACAGCCTATGGGGTCCTTCAGAATATGAAACCAATGGCTCGGCTGCTTCAGAAGCTAAGGAAGGGGTCCGCACAAAACAGAGGAGATTCATGCCTCCTGTGGGCCCCTGACTCTGAGAAATGAATGCAGGGCCAAGCTGACAATGGAGTGCAAACACTAGACATCATACCTCCTAGATCTGGGACCAGTGTCCCCCATATACAGCCTCAGAAAAAGGAAGAAAATGTTTAAGAACTCAAAACTGATGAGTAATAACATTGTGCATGACTCAATCTACCCATCAAGATCCTTGCTGCAAAGTCTCTACCTTCTTATGTAAACATATCCAGGTGGACTAAGAGCTGTCCTTAATTTTAATCCAGATGTGACTCAGCTCTGTGAGTTGCTTACTATCTTTCCTTTTGCTCCTCACCCTTTTTGTACTGGTGCACTTCTTCACAAAGATGGGACATCAATAAAACAAGTTCATTTTTGTTGTTTTTTTTTTTTGCCAACATTAATATGAGATAACAAACAGCAACAGTTTTGTACCCTGCAAATAAAACCTCAATGATTACTTAACTTCAACGCCGAACCCAGTGTGATTTTTTTTTTTTTGAGACAGTGTCTCACATTTTAGTTCAGGCTGGCCCTGAACTCACTATGTAGTCCAAGCACGCCTTGAACTCAGCAATCCTCCCCCCTCTGCCTCTGGAGTGTTGGGAGTACAGGCATGAGCCACCACACCCTGGTATTGTGGTACTGATTGCTGGTAGGTTTGAGTCACCATGCCCAGCATTGTTGTATGTGGTTACTGGGGATTGAACCAGGGACCTTGTGCTTGCTAGGCAGGTGCTGGAACCACTAAGCTAAATCTCTGGCCCCTTGTGTGATTTCTGAAACCAACCGAGCTGAGGAAACTTTTAAAATTTTGCCCTTACTTAAAGATGACAGGAAATTGGTTTAAGAGTCTCTTTGGCTCTCTGCTAGCTGAGATATAGATCAAAATTTGGACTGGCTGCTGCCTTATGCTGGCAAAGCAATTTGGGCGGTGCATCTATGACCTGCCTTTTGATCTGTTAACACAGAGGTAAGAACTCATGATCATTTCAGTCTCATTGATTGGATGCTCAAGTGCTGTGGGAACTAGAATGTTGTGATATCAGACATAGATCAATATCCAATCCACAGGGCTGCTAAAACAGAACCTTCCTGACATTGTTAATCTTTTTCTACAAAGTGACTATTCAGATCATTTGTCTCTTTTTAAGTGGATTACTTTTTCATTAAGTTTTTTTTTCATATACTGTAGATATTAACCCTCTGTCACATCTCATGAATAGTCGGGAGATATTTTCTACTACTTTGTAGATTCTCTTCAATCTGTTCATTTTATTCTTTGCTGCAATGAGCTTTTCAGTTTACTATAATCACATTTGTCAAGTTTTCTTTTTGATGCCTGAGCTTTAGTGATCCTCTCTAAAATATCATTACTTGTACCAAACATAAGAAAAAACACTCTTTCATGAGTCCTCAGAAAGTGGACAACAAAATCACAGTGAGAAACTTTCTCACACTAATTAGGGTGCATATCAGTTTTTAAAAAAACACTGGCAAGGATGTGGGAAAAAAGACATTCTTATTATTGTTGGTGGAAATGTAAATTGATACAACCATGGAGAACAGTGGGGAAGTCATTTAAGAAACTAAAAATAGATCTGCCACATGATCCAGATATGCTACTTCTAGAAGAATATACAAAGGAATCTAAGTCAGCATACCAAAGAGATACTTGTGTACCCATTTTTATCTCACAGCTATGTTTATTACATCTATATTTACCATTTAGCACAATAGCTAAAATATGGAATCTGCCTAGGTCTCCATCAATATATTAATGTTTTGGTTTTTTGTTGTTGTTGTTGTTGTTGTTTTTTTTTTGCTTTTTGAGACAGGGTCTCACTTTGTAGTTCAGGCTGGCCCTGAGCTCACTATGGTGCCCAGGCAAGCCGCCGTGAACTCAGCAATCCTCCTGTCTCTGCCTCCCGAGTGCTGGGATTACAGGCATGAGCCATCACGTCCGGCATTAATATATTAATGTTTTAACAAGTATAGTACACATACACTCAATAGAGTCTTATAAAAATAATTAAATCTTGTCATTTGCAGCAAAATGGATGGAGCTGGAGGACATCATGATGAATGAAATTAAATGGATACAGAACAACAAGTAGCATAATGTTGTCTCGTATGTGAAAGCGATAAAAAGTCAAACTGAAAGTAGAATAGTGATTCCTAGAAATGCCTTGATGTGTGGGTGTGTGGGAAGGTCACTGGCTATGACCAGTGCATGCCATATACATGTCCAGAAATATTATACTGAACTCAATCAATATATGTAATTAATATATTAATCCTTTTTAAAAAAATAATTTATTTAAATTGCAAACTTGATCTTTGTTCCCATCTGTCACCTCACTACCTTTTAGTGATTTCCCTTTCTATCATAATGTCAACAAATGCTGACACATTCAAGGTGACCAGAGCTTAGTCAGAATTTGACCAATCTCCTAGCCTTTCTACTATGTAAACTGGCACTTGGCATTCACTGCATTCAGTTGTGATCATTGGTTTATTTTGCACATTATTATGGTTCAAGAGGTCTTTGAGAGTAAGTGCTGTTTCCTATTCAGTCATATATTTGAAGCACTTACCTAGGTATCTTTAGTGAAACATTAAATGGATTCTTTTGTTTGTGATTCAAGAAGATAGTAGGGATCCAAAACATTTGCTCTGTCTCACTAGTCACATCTTACCATTCATTGTTAGTTATTTATTAGGGGCTGCGGATAGACCCCATGCTAAGCACGTGCTTTATCACTGAGCCAGGTCTCAGCTCCTTACAAATTTTTACCTCAGTTCTTGAAACTTAAATCACCAGTGTCATGCAAAACCATGCACATTTATTCTGGACATATTGTTTGACTCTTGAAATTTTTAAACTGACATTTGTGGTTTAGTTTCAGGTACAAATTGAATTCCCAGTTGTATGGCAAGGATTAAGGTAAATAAAACAATAGGTCAGCTGAGGGTAGACTCTGGAGGGAAACATGTAAAATTCAGAGGACTTCAGATGGTGAACTGATCTGTAGGGACTGACACTCGAGGCGTGATAACAAAGCCAGTGTGGGCACTTGCACGACAGTGGAGAAGAGAGGGAGCCACATTGTTTGTTGAGAAGATTCATAAATATAAAACCTCCACAGAGATAAAAGCTGAGCAGTCTGTAGGAATTATCAAGAAGGTTTCTTTACATCTCCAAATATACATAAACATTTTGTCCACTAATTGGTTCCTTCTATTGACATTACTATGCATTTTAAGGTATCAATGTTCTCCTAGGAACCTAAACAGAGAAGCGGATTTGGTGCAGCTTTTGGTGCTCTTTTAATTTTATTTATCAATAATAATATGTCAGTGTTTGATGATAGGGATTTGCCTAGGCTATCATTTAAGTATTCACTCATTAAAAATAAACAAAAACCAATTTAAAATTGATAATCATGTTTGAAAAATGAGAAGAGAACAATGTAGCAATGAGACAATAAATAACTTTCCCAAAAAAGCACAAGGTCAGCATTTCCATCCCAACAATCTTTTTAAAGAACTTGCCATGATCTGAATGCTGAATATCACCCCCAAACTCACATTATATAGGTTCTGTCACTGGCCCATGGCACCACAAGAGGCAGCTTTAGGAAAAGCATCCTGGTGGAAGGAATGTAGATCACTGTGGGGGAGTATGTCCCTGTAGGGGACATGGGGATACAGGCAGAGAAGCCAACTCTCCTCCCTCACATCCCTCCCACCACGATGTCCTGAGTTTCCACAGACCCAAAAGCCATAGAACCCGTGATCTTGGTCTGAAGCCTCTGAAACCATCAGCCAAAGACATTTTTTTCATCTTTTAGGGATTTTCTCACAGCTAGGGAAGTGAAGTACCACAGACACCTTGGTCACGAGGGCTCCATCACACAGCCGATAGTCTTTTATTTTCTTAATGCTGGACAATATTACATTTTTCTTCAAAACTGACACTCCCACAAAGACTATGTTTTTACAACTCTCAGGGAGAATCTAAATCAGCATCCCTGCCCCAATCTTCCCCTAGGCTGAAAAGCCCAAAAGTTTGAAAATTACATGTCTTGATTTAGTTTATAAGCCTATTATTTTTGGTTTTACATCAATTATTTATAATGAATTCCAATTATTTACTCCCAAATTTGTATAATAGTTAGATGTAATAATGTAGTGAATTCTACCTGGCACATAGTAAGTTATCCATAAAGTTTACTAAATTTTGCTAAGACATACTCCACATAGTAAGAAATAAATGTGTGACTGTTCCCCATCATTTTTAAACTCTTCTCTGCATGAAAAAATAATATTCTAGGTCTTATAGAGTCAACATAATATTCTATGTCTTATAAGCTCTAACGCCAATCAAACTTCCCAGTTCCCTTATGCAGTGACTATTAGGTAGCATACAGATTGTCAAAGAATTTTTGAGATCATTTACCCAAATTTGCTCTATTGCATAATTTTGCATACAAACTTATCTCTATGCTCTTTAAAATTATTAAAATTCTAATGTGACTCAAAGTTTATGTACTTAATTAAGGCTATTGAACATAGTAGTGTACTCCTAAACCTTTCCACATATTTTCTCTTAAAAAAAATCACAAAATAAACAAGGACAGAAATCAGGACACATGTGGTTCAGCATAATTTTTTAGAAAACAGGGAACTTGAGGTAAATATTCAATGGAAAAAATAGTACTAAGCTACAAAAGAGCTCTCAATGAGGAGATGGTATGCCAAATGGGAAAAATGTTTTTAGAATATGTAAAGAACACAAAAAATTAGACACCCCCCGGGCCAGAGATTTAGCTCAGTGGTCCCGGTGCCTGCCTAGCAAATGCAAGGTCCCTGGTTCAATCCCTGGTAACCACATACAACAATATTGGGCATGGTGACTCATGCCCACCGCAGTCAGTGGGTGTGAGTCACCACATACCACAAATGCTGGGCTTGATGGCTTGAGCCTGTAATCTCAGCACTCGGGAGGCAGATGCAGGAGGATTGCTGAGTTCAAGGCTTGCCTGAGCTACATAGTGAGCTCAGGGGCAGCTTGAACTACAAAGCGAGACCCTGTCTCAAAAAGCAAAAACAAACAAACAAAAAATTAGACACCCCCAAAATAAAAGGCATATTTAAGAAATCAGCAACTGAAACAAACACTTCTCAGAAAAAGTGTAGATGGGCAATTCATACATGAAAATCTTTTGGCTATTAGAGAAATGCTAATTAAAATAGCACTGAGATATCGTCTTATTGGAGAAATAATAGCTATAACTATGAAATCAAGTAATATGCTGGAGAGGCTGTAGTAAATAAAGAACTCGTGTAAGTTGTTAGTGGGGATGTAAACTAGTACAACCACTATGAAAGTGGTATAGAAATTCCTCAAAAAAAAATAAAGATAGAAATTTCATTTGACCAAACTACCCCCCTCTAAGTATTTTCCCAAGAGACTTAAAGTCATAATATTACAATGATTTCTGTGTGCTAATATTTAAAACCATAGAATTTATAATAGTTAAATCTCAGAAATCACTGGTATGCCCATTAGTAAATGAATAAACAAAATGTGGTATTTACGCACAATGAAGCACTACTGTGTCATATAGAAGGCTACATTTGAAGTGTTTGTAGATAAATGAATGAATCTCAAAACTACAATGTTAAATAAATCAGCCATGCTTTCTTTTGTATGCTTTCTTTTGTATGAGAAATCCAAAATGCAGATACATAGCAAAATAAGACACATAATAGGAAGATGAGAGATCTTTTTCAAATGAGGAGGAGACAAGGAGATGGAGGGAGGGAGGAAAGGGGGAGAAAAGGAGGGGAAGGGAATCAAAAAAGAAATTTGAAGAAAAAAATTGAGATATGATTTTGCAAAGTGGAAGAGGAACAAGGGTTTGAAGGAGCAGGGAAGGATGGGGGAAGGGCACAGCAAAAGAACATGCCGTGTGTGTGTGTGTGTGTGTGTGTGTGTGTGTGAATTCCCCACAATGAATGTAAACATCATGTACTGAAAAGCAAGCCCCCACCATAAACATACATGGCTGTAGATATAAAAAATAACGAGTAGAACAGATGCCTAAAGAGTACAAAGCCTAGAGGAAAGCAGAGTGGACAAGGTAGTTGAATCTCCACTAAAAGGAAAACTCCAATGCTAAAAGCCAAACAAGAAACAAACAGTGAGCGCAGCTCTGGAGTACGAGCGTGCACAGAACGGGCTCTAGGGAAGTTATTTCTCCCAACGCAGAGCTGGCACCCCACACACCCACACACCCACACACCCACACACTGTTTCTCTGAGTGGCAAGGAGAAGGGCATGGCTGGCAGAGGCAATGGCAATGTCAAAGGTGGAAGAAACCAAAGAGAAAGAAGCTGAGCCAGGCTCTTCTTTCTCCTCTTCCGGGTCACGTATCATCTGTTACACGAACTGCACTGGAGCGTGCTGTAGGAGAGGGTAGTCTATCCACAGAACACTGCATCGGAAATACAAACAAAACATCAAACAACTCTCTACCAAGTCACTAAAAAGTAGAGAAAATATGAATAAATGTACTTAACTTCTGGTTTCTGGCCTGACATGTAAGGAGCTTAGAAGTTTCTATTCTGTACTAACAATCAGTGAAAAGCTGAACAAACTTTAAAAAAATCAGCAGTTTTGCTTGTACCCTTCACAGGGCGAACTGCAGTTCTCAAATTAGAGAGATTGACAGCAAGGTACAATTTACTAGGGGAAAATCCACTAGTGGAAACCACTATGGATACCAGTGCCAGGAAAGAAATTGTGAGTACAATTGACTAATTGCATGAGGCTTAGTACAGACAAGTCTGAGAGCTAAAAATTCAAGGGGAATTTCATAAACAGAGCGACCCCTACACTTTTGATCTTCTTTTCAAGAAAGGTTGGAGAAGGATTCCCTTGTGGGTCCAGCAGAAGAAGGGGAAAATTGGTATTGCCTTAGAAAATGATCTGGCTCACTGTTCAAATGACTGCCAGGAGGAGAAAATTATTTAGCCAGAGCTTAATCTGCTGGAGTTTCATCAGAGCCAAACAGCACTGGAGGAAGTAGTTGTCCAGCTCTATTTCTTTGTGCCCATCTTTTCTGACCTTGAGGAGGGCACACTTACGAAGAAGCTGACAGCCAGGGTCAAGACCCACCAGAAGCCCAAGCCCAGTCACACAGTGGGAGAACATTTCTCCCAACCCCAGTGAAATCAACACTTTACTGACTCTCTACCACATTTCTTTGTTTATAGTAAAACAGGCCCATCTTTCAACAATTACAAAATTATAAAGCACAGTAGAAAAAAAACAGAAAAACAATTTGAAGACATGGGACAAATTTTGAATCCAAAGTTAGGTATGACAAGAATGCTGGCACATTTTGGACAAGAAATTTTAGAATATTATGATGAAAATGGTGAGAGTTTTAGTGGGAAAAATCTTGACAATATATATGACCAAATGTACAAATTAAAAAGAGAAACAGATTCTAAGGCAGGATATTTTAAATACCAGAGGTAAAAAATTTAAGGTATTATACAAGAAATGAAGCTTGTTTTTGATGGCTTCAGTAGTGCATTAAACCCAAGCTCAGAAGAAATAATCTCTGCATTTGAGATAATCTAATAGAAAGTTTCAATATTGAAAAAAAAAAAAAACAAAGAGAAAAAGACTAGAAAAAATTCCCAGAACAGAGTAGAGAGTGCCCAGGAAATGTGCAAAACCTATTAAAGATGTACTATAACATGAACTATAGGAATATGAGAGAGAGAGAGAGAGAAAGAGAGAGAGAGACAGAGAGACAGAGAGACAGAGAGAGACAGAGAGAGACAGAGAGAGAGAGTTACAGGATATATAGGATAAATTACAAGAAACAGACACCCAGACATACCATACTCAAGTTGCAAAAAATCTTGAAAAAAAACAGAGGTCAGACAATATCTCACGATGGCTTGCATCTGACCTTCTGATTTTTCCTCACAAAGCCACACAAGAAAGGAGAGGACAGAACAAGATACTTAAGGTGCACTGATTTGGAGTCTTATGTCTTATGAAATTGTCCTTTGAGAGTGAAGGAGAAAAACGACTTTTCCAGACACACAAAGACTGATAGAAATTGTTGTCACTAAACCCTCCTTGCAATAAATAGTTGAAGGAGTTTGTCATAGAGAAGGAAAATTATATAGGCTGGCAAATTAAAACTGAGAAAAAAGATACATCGCAGAAAGACTAACTGAAAGTAAAAATAATTTAAATTTTTTCTTATTCTTAACTGATATAAAACTAATATAATAGCAGTATTATATTTGACTATATATAACATATTTTGTTTATATGTGCTTATATATAAGTGAAATGAATTATATCAATTATGCAAGGGATAGAAAATAGTACTTATGATGATTTCATTGTTTTAGAATACAATATTCATGATGTGGAAGAGTGCTATTTGAAAGTGGAGTTGGAGAAGTTGTAAATGTACAGTTCAAACTCTAGGACAACCATTTGCAACAGTGAAAAAAAGGAATTATATTTGATAGGCAAAGAAAGAGTACTGAAATCATATAAATGCTCAATTAAAATTACAAAGAAAAAAGTGTGAAAGAAAAAATAGTAAAGCCATATAAAATATTATTAATTCAACCATATAAGTAGTCATTCAAATGTCAAGTATATTCATTTTAACCCAATTAAAACATAGTATCAGATTCAACAAAAACAAAATCCAATTATGTGCTGTTTGTCAGAAATTCTCTTTAAATATAAGTAAACATATAGATTAAAATTGCATGAATAGTTCCCTTCCCAGGTGCAAAAAGGTCTGCCAAGAGGTCTATCTTGTTATCTGCCTATTATTTTCCTCTTTATAGTACTTATATTTTAAGTTTCCTCATTGAGAGCATATGATACTTAGAATTGGGTGTGTGAAATATGTTATGTGCATGTACCAGCTTCCCACATATAATGTGATTAATATATGCTAGAAACACATGCTAAGGATAGAAAAAGACTAGAAAAAAGTGACTGAATAGTGAAAAATATATCAAGTTAATGCTAGTTAAAGAAAGAGAAGCAATTATATGAATTTTGGACAGAACATCCTTCTGGGTAAAATGTTATCAGAAATAAAGAGGAACATTATGTAATAATAAAGAAGTCAATACTAGAAGACAAAAATAATTCCCACTGTGTATGTACATTACAACACAGCATCCCCAAATCAGCTAAAAAAAAAACCTGACAAAATCATAAGAGGCACATACTTGGTTATTATAATTAGAGACTTCAATGTCCCTATATGAGAAATGAACAGATCCAGGAGAAAGAAATCATATAGGACATGGTCAAATGCAAATGGGCCATCAGTCAACTGGATATAATTGATATCTATAGACCACTTTACTCAACAACAGCTGATTACACATTCTCCTTAAGCTTATATGAATTGTTCATCAAGATAGATAATTTTACAGTCTCCACCATAAAACAAACCTTAGCAAAATTAAAAAGACTAGGAAGTATCCACTGCTTTTAGACCACAATGGAATTAACTATTATAGAAGAACTCAAATTACAAAATGCACAGAGTAGACATCATATTTCTAAAGTAGATATATCAAGAGAAATTTCAAGAGAACTATAAACAAATATTTTAAACTAAATTAAAATAAAAATGCAACTTATTAAAATTTGTGAGACAGTGGATGCAGTACTTAGAGGGAAATTTATAGTGTGAATGCATGTATTACAAAAGAATAAAGATCTAAATTCAGTTATCTAAATTTGTGTCTTAGCAAACTGTTAAGCAAATTGAATTTGGAGTGAACAGAAAAATTTAAAAAAATATTTAGAGCAATAATTAATGAATTGGAAAACAACAAATCCATGGATGTCTCAGCAATATGGAAAATACTTAACTTGGTTGGTTTGTAAATTAAAACTATAGTGGGACATAATGTCTCATCTATCACACTGGCAAAAGCTCAAAAACATGGCAATATAATTTGATAGCAAGTGTGAGGAAATAGGCAAACTCATACAAGGCTGATTAGAACTAAAGGAGTACAAAATAAGCAATGGAGACTTCTCCATATCTGAAACGCATTATAAAATGGAACTAACAATCCTATCAATGAATATATGATAAAATATGACTAACAATACAAAACTGTATCTGAGAAACCCATGACAATTTATTTGTAACTATCTGTATGCTAAAGTATCAAAAACTGAACAATTGTTGGTTTATACACAGAGTGATCCATTATGCATCTGTTAAAAAAGAGTAGGGAAGCTGTCTATAAAATGGTAGCATATGGTATTAAAGTAAAATTGTATATTTTCTTAAAAATAAACAGTTAAAAAACACTGAAATTTTTTAGCCAGAATCAGGTTAGGGGTAGGAAAGAGGATGAGTGCACAGTGGAGAAAGAGAGGAACAGTGTAACTTTCCTGAATATAACAATTTGTGTAATTTTAACTCTTGGAAGCATGTTAATGTGCTGACATTCAAGTAAGTGAAGATATAAAGAAAATGAAAAAAAAACTAAAACTGAATGCAAGCAAAACATATTGCATCTCAAATAAATAATAAATATTGAAAGGGAAATGAGGTTTAGGGGTAAGTAATGAGGGGAAAGAAAATAATTGAGAAAGAAAAAGAAAAAAGGAAACAAAACGTGTAGATAGGGGTGGGGGATTGTAGGGTGGGCAAGGGAAGGGAAAGAATGAGAATTAAGCCATGTCATATACTGGTTCAAATTCTCAATGTTGACCATAATTGGAATGTGTATATACAATGCAACAATAAATTAATTTTTTAAAGGAGAGGAACAAAGCAGAGTAACTTGTATCATGACACTGACTTTCTCCTCAGTGTAAGGAACAAATACTCATGCGAACATATTTTGAGTGCTTTTCCATAGAAGAGGCTTGTCATTGCTTGTTTTAGTTCTGTGGATGTATACATCATCAAAACTACTTGATGTATATTTGGGAACTGGGTAAATGAATAAATATGTGCTTGTGGTTTTGGATCTAAAGTTCTTACTTGTGGAAGAAGGAAAGTTCAAATGTGCCTAGGAATGGAGGGGAGGTTATGTTGTGGTAAGAGCCTAGAACCTCATATTTTGAAGAATTTGCTTTGTTGAGGACACATTTTGGTATACTGTCTATTAAAAGCACACACCCATTTGTTCATGTAGTCCTCAAGTACTCAAACCTTCCCTTTTTTCCGACATATCCAAGAAGATCACAGATTTCTCTTCAAATATGAACCTTTTAAGAGTGAAAGTAGACAATATTAGTAGTTCCTCTGCTTTAACAGTCTTCATTTTGATAAACACAGGAGTAAAGAAATGCAGTCCTGACCTGGATCCAGGATATACTTCTGAGCCAGAAGCTACAAGAGACTTGAGTCACTTTGGAGTTTATGTCTTTATGTTGGTTAAAATCTGACGCCCACCATTAACTTACCAGAGATTTGTGTTTCTCAAATGTAAAGTTTGGTGAATCACAATTAGCTCACACTTTACTCTGGAAACAAGATATTTAATGTACCAAGAATAGTGAATTGCACTAAGTAAGTAGTATTATTACTTTTATTGTTGCTGTTATGTTTCTTGTGATTGTTGTTTTTCTTTAGCATCAACCTCTAAGGTGAGCTGGAAAACAGTCTAATTTTCTCTAATAACCCATTACAGATCAGTCAACTATGAATATATTTAAAACTCTTTAGGAGCTATAATTCCTGTTTTACTTCTAAACCTAACAAGTTTCTTAAACTTTATTACCTGCTGTGTGACTTGGCATCTCCTTCAAATTGTTTTAACTTGGCTTTTGCAAGCATCAAAAGATGCCTCATAGTTCTAAAACCCTCGTATTTTGTGTATAATCCTGCTTTGATCTGATTCACCCTTGTGAAATTTTTGTTACTGTCAGTCACAGGCTTTTAGAACTTACTATCATCCTAAACAAAATAATTTCATCAGCTATGGTTTAAGTTTGATTTAAATCAGTGTTATCGCTTGTATCTGGGTGTTCCCCCATAGCTTCATCTGTCCCATAGATAGGGCTTTTACAAGGTGACTGGATCAGGGATATGTGGTACTGAATTAAGGGTGTATGATAGTGCTTTAGTCAACTGATGAGCTTAGCATAGTTTAGAATGTGGATTATGGGGAGGAGTGTAGCCACCAATCAATAGGTTTGTAGCCTGCATGGAATGAAAAGGAAAGAAGGAAACTCCTGTCACTGCTTCCCACTGCAATATGGGCTGTTTCTCTTCTGTTGTGCTGCCAACCAACTCTGAGCTGACACCTGTACAACCTGAGCTGAAAGGAGCCTTTCCTTCTTTTGGTCGATATTTTGTGCTAGAAAGAACAAAGTGAGATAACAAACCAATTTCTTGCTTCATGATGCAGAACATGGCAGGAAAAAGCCTCCTCTGGGGTCTTGTGCCTTTGTGGCCCTTTCACTACATCTTTAGGAAGTATTCTGATGGCCTGGGTGTTCATGGTCACTGGCTAACTACATGACTTTAAAGGAACTCATCCCTAAGTGGCTTCATGCACTAGATCTCTCCCTCAAGTTGAAGAAAGCTTTTCCAGACTGTGTGTGTGTGTGTGTGTGTGTGTGTGTGTGCACCATTCATATGTTAGCCTTGTTGAGCTTCACATGAATCTTTGTTCCAAAGATAAGCCTAAGCAGAATCAAACATATGCATTTGATGAACACATTTGGGGATTTATAGAAAGGCTGGCTCTGTAAATCACACAAGAGAAAGTGAACATGTTTTTGTGGACCAAAAGCCTAACTGGGTAAACTACACAAAGATGTGTAAAAGCTAGAAAACAAGATGGTACACAATCCTTTTGCTGCAAAAGTTTAGAAAGATAGTTAAGGGAAGAATGAGACTGAACCTCACTTGTACACTCAACATCCTGGGGAAACTGAGGAATCAAATGGGAATACATGTGTATGATATAGTTTATCAAACACATGTACAGACTTCATAAAGTTTTTCATGCACATAGTTGAAAAAAACAAATAGTGATCCTTTATGTAATTTACAAAGCAAGCCTCCATATCCCTTCTCTATAGCTTCAACTTCCAGATACAAATTATTTTCAACTCTTAGAAAGGTTTTTCTAATATTAATCTCAATGCTTTAAAACTGTATTTAATCCTTGTAATCTCTACTCATTAGTTTTAGAGAGATTTTATTGAATTTTTACTTCATAAAAATGGTTGTCCTTTCTTGTAACAGTAAACAAATATGGTCCAATAAACACACATATACTCTTACCCTCACACTGCAAACTTTTCTCTTCTCACATCTTCCCAATCTAGGCAGGCTGTCATTTTATTTGAAAATATACTAGCTGCAGAATAATTTACTGAGTACTTGAGTGGTCAAGTATTAAATCTAATGTTCCTTTAAGAAATTTAAATTTAGGGCCGGAGGGTTAGCTCAGTGGTTCC
>PVIC010012212.1:0-22158 GCA_004025085.1 Thryonomys swinderianus | reverse complement strand
AAAGAAAAAGACATTTAAATTTATGTTTCATTTTTCTTGATTTTGGAAAATGAATCAATCCTCTTTCCCTTTTCCTCACCTTCTCTTAGTTTTCTAGGGGCATGATATCCATTTATACCTAACTTTTCTTTCAGGGATATAATTACCCTAGTAAATTAGCCACTGCTGTTTCCTGGAGTCCACCCTCTCGAGCCCCTCCTTCCTCAGCTGGGACTGGTATAGGCCAGGTTCACTGCGTGCCTGTTGGGCCGGTAACGTGGGAATTCCTTCACTTCCTGCACTGATTCTCTGTATCTTGCATGTCATATATTGCTCATTCTTGACTTGCTTCTTCATTTGGCTAAAATACTTTTTTAGAGGTCTCCTTAGGGAAAATCCTTGGAAGGTAAATTTTTGAATACTTACATATCTAAAAATATATTTTCACCCCATCTATTTTATAGTTTAGCTGTTGAGAATTCTCAGAACTGCAAAAAAAGCATTGCTACATTGTCTTCTATCTTCTAATATTAATGTTCACAAAATGAGTTCCTGATATCTGTGTGTGACTTACTTTTTCCTACCTAGGATTACTTAAAATGCCTCCCCTCCTTGGTTTTTTGCAAGTTAATAGTAAAGTATGTGACATTTTTTTTTTATTTTTCAGTCCTGATACTCAGTGTATGTTATATTCCTTTAATCAAGAAACTTATGTTCTATAATTCTATGATTTCACTTTTAAGTTTTTTTCTTATTTATTTTACAGTCTTCCTCTGTTTTCTTGGTTTCTTTATTTCGCTTCTTATATTAGTTGTACATAGAAGACATGACTTTTTTATAATTTATGATATTTTCATACCACTACTTTACTTTTTACTTTCTGGAATACTTCTGTGGATTTAGTCTCCCAGCATGAACTGAATTTTTCCAACTCTTCTCATTTTTAATTTTTAAGAGGTTTTGTTCTCTGAATCTGCTTTTTTCTATTTCGCTTCCTTTTCATTTCAAGGATCAATAAATTGAGTCTTGTCTCTCAGAAGACTACACATTTCTTAAGTTTTCTTTTGATCCTTTCATTGCTTTTCTTCCTTCCAGTTTCCCCTTTTAATATTTTTGTTTTGATCTTTGTCCTTTATGTGAAAAGTTTGCCTTAAGTACCTGACATTCCTCAGTCAATAACTAAAGAGTTACTGAAACTCAGTGCTTTGGACCTGACTGTTGGCAGGTGGAGACTAACTGACTAGTTTCCTCATTAAATGGTTAACAACACCCCTGGGACAATCTCCTATCCATCACCATCAGCCCTTCCGGAGCCTAACAAGGGAAGGAGACTGGGTGTGTGGGAAGCAGCCCCCCCCCCCCCATCTCCCAGAGAGAGACTCTCAGGGAGATTTCCACTATTCCTCATTTCTGGTAGCCAGTCAGTTGGGTCTAATGACTCTGTGTCTGCAGTACTTCTTGGTCAACTCTTCTAGGAGGAAGAGTTTCCCTCCTAGTCTTCTCTTGCTACCAGGAGGGAAATTTTCCATGCAGTGTTGGGGGGAAACTATAATACAGTTGTCAAAGAAAGTGTCAGTCACTCATTTAACTTTGACTTTAAGGTGAGTAATTACACAAACTAAAATTTTATTGTATTTTTATTTACTAATTCCAGTAACTGCAATCTCTAATAGTGTGACTGTCACTGCTACTATTCCTTTCAATTACTAATTCAACAAGAGGAAGGGAGTGTGAGGAGGTGGGAATATAAGGTTGTGGGAGGGGAAAAGGTATTACAAGGGACAGGACGATAGAAAAGAGCAATACGAGAGAATTATATGTGTTGAATCCTCATATAATGTGAAACTGGGAGAAGGTGGACCAAAGGTAGTAATGGGGAATAAACACTTGCTCAACTGTATCATGTACATGTACAAATCTGCCAGAATAAAAGCCACTAATAAAGGAGTATAAAAAAAGAAAGGGATAGCAGATGTGATGTAAGTGGCCATCAGTGGGGAGATGAACTGAAAAATAACTGTAGACAGGACCTCAGGCCCCTGTCTTCCTCTTGCTCTCCGTATTCTACCAGGCAAATGTCTTCCTGTAATTCACATCCTTCACATGCGGGTTTAAAAGTCCCTCTGGAGGCCCAGGATAGAGATTCCCTTCATATGCTGCTGTCGCAGGTCTCCTGATATAGAGTGGCCCACGATTTCATTGTCTTTGTGTTGCTCATGATTCAAGAGACTGTGTACACTCAGACTTCCCATCAGCCTTCAGTACTGACAAATATGTATAACCAGGCTGTGGGCTTTTGTTGAAAACCTTGGATAAGAAAGAGAAACAGAAATGAAGGAGCCTAGAGTAAAAGGAAATGCAGATACACACATAAGAAAAATCCTTGAATACATTATGGTCTTTCCTGAGGAAGACACTAAATTCATAACAAAGATCAAAAGTGAAAGAAAGAAGAAAGATAGAAAAGGTTAAAAAGGAAATAATCAAATAAGAAACAAAGCTATAAATTAAATATGATTAAGGAAAATAGTAATTAAAAATTAAAAGCTTAGGAAACAAAACTTATAACTCTCTAAGAAAGTGAAATAAACTAAAAGAAGACTAATAAATTTAGAAACAAAGCTAGTACATTCTCTACAGGTCAGTTCTTGAATGTTCTCCAAAGACCCCCCCCCCCAGGCCTGGCCCCAACCTGTGGATTTAGTATGAGAAATGAGGACACTATGGAGGTGCTCTGGAAGGGGATGTTGGGAAACCTGCTTTTATCTTTTGTTCCTCTTTACTGTGAAGGGACCTGTCTTCTGCCATGACGTGCCATCTTTCCAGAAGCTCTAAAGGGACCAACGGAACACAGCCTGAAACCTCCAGATCTCTGGGCCCAAATCAGCCCTTCCTCACTGAAGCTATTTTATCATAGGAACAGAAAGCTGATACAGCAGTTAAGGGGAAATTAAGGATAAATACAAATGGTCCAGCATCAAAATAGGTGTTCAAGAAACATAGGACAGAGAGAAAATAAAATGAGAAAATTCTCAAAACTAAAGGGTGGTTGGGAGTGTTCACTGGCCTATATTATATCATATGCACATGAACACACACACACACACACACACACACACACCACATGTTTATTGTTTTGAAACTTTGGCACAATAAGAATAAAAGGAAAGTTTCAGGAGAGGAAAAAATCAATCACACCAAAGATCTTAGATTAAGAATACTGATAGAGGTTATGGATGTTTAAATAATGGCTTTAAAATTCTGAGGCAAAATGATTTCCCATCAAGAAATCTATATCCATTTCAAATGGCTAATGTATTAAGTGCTGATTCTCAAGTTCTCACATCCAACAAATATTCTGAGGTTCCTGACAACTACAGACTCACACAGTGGGCTGCAGGTAGAGCCTGAGATTCTGCAAGTCTCAGGGACCCAGGTGACATCCATGCTGCTGGCCAGCAGCTTACAATTTGGTAGCAGTGTTTTAGAAGCAGACTGAAAAAGCTGGAGGAACAAACTGAGTGAGAAAAAAAGTCTAACGATAGACACAGGTTTTTTGTTTTTTTGTTTTTGTTTTTAAACCCACAGAACATCACGAAGAGAAAATCCAGCAACATTATGTGGAGGAAGATTAGGGACTACAGATTTCTAATCACAGCAGGTGTATTGAGATGAATAGAGATTTTCATAGGAAAACATGGGGAAATTAATATTTTCAGAGACTTGGGAAGAAATACATTTTCAAGTATTAGAAAGTACTGGAAAGTCTGGGAAATAAAATCACCTTAGCTGTATAGAAAATAACCAGATGTAAGGAGGAAAGGCAATTGCTCATTCCAGGGACAAAAAACATTGGGTGAGAAATAATATACCACTATGTGTATTAGTCATTATTTCAACCAAACATTGTACTACTAGTTAATGGGAGGTGGGTAGAGATTGAAAAGGGAATGGTGGAGGTAACTGTCTAAAGTAAATAACTAGATTCTAGAAATAATTAACTATGAAACATCCACACAGGCATATCTGTTAAAACATGGAGGATAGTGACCAAAAGAATGGCCTAGCACTAGGAAAGAAACTGCTGCTGGGGAGGAGTAAGGACTGGGTGTGTAGGGCAGGGAGGGGGTTATTGGTCCTGCATAAGCATCTCAGCACCATCTAATTTTAAAATTCCTACAGATACTGCTTTGGTAAATGTGTGTATGTGTGTCATTTTATCGCAGCTGCAGAAAACATGGTGAAACCGCATTTTGGATTCATCCTGTTGCACTGTGGCCCGGTGTTAATTCTGTCACTTGTTGCTCTACAAAGGTGCCTAGAGGCTTGTGGAACAGGAGACACTGGGAACTTGAACCCATTCATTGCTGAGTCTGATGCGGCTGCATCTCAAATTCTGTTCATCTCCATCAATAGACCGAGTTCCAGCCTCATAGGCTCAGACAAGAAAGGCAAATCAGGAATGGCAATTTCATCCCACCTGCGCTCTTTATTTCTTCTGACAAGCCCCGAGAAAGACTTACCTGGTTCTTTCTAATAGGCCAGTGGAAAATCCAGGAGAAAGGATTCTATCAATGAGAAAAAAAAATGCTAGTTTTTCAACAGAAATAAGCAATTATTTTCTCCATGAATCACTTAGATAATCACATAAGATATTTGAAGCAGAGAATATATGTTTTGCCGAGGCATCAACCCTCTTTGGGGTAATTTTCAGGTTTGTGCAGCTACAACAGTTCTATGCCAAGTGTCACCTGGCCATTTTCAATGGCACGCAATACATAATAAAGCTATTTAGCAAATCCCAAACATCCCAGAAAGACCAACTAATTACTTAAAGCTTTCTTTATAATGCACTTATTTTTCTCATTGTGTTTTTTTGGGTAATATTTATTTAAATATACTATGTTTATGTCTCCTTTGTTTCTCATGTAACTAATAGCTTGGGAAAGGGCACAATCAGCAATCTGCTGCCAGGAGGAAAAAGAAAAGAAAGAAAATCATCTTGGTTATTTTCATTTGTTATAGGTAACGTCTTACTTTTCCCATTACTGAGACAAAATGCCTGACACTAAAAGTTGAGAGAGGAAAGGTTTATTTGGCTCACATTTTGTAGAGGGTTCAGTTTATGGTTGGCTGGCTCCAAGGCAGAGTGGGATGGCAGAGGGGAATCACACAGAAGAAACAGCTCATGACAGGCAGAAGGAAGTGAGGCAGCAAACAGCAAGCAACAAGCAATAACCATCTTTCTGTGCCTTATATTCCATCTAGGCTACCCACTGGGTTAGACTGAACTCACACTTAGGATGGAGGGCCCTTAATACTACCCAGAACTATGCCAAACCAATCAGAAGACTAATTTAGTAATCACATACTCTTGAACCCAGCATCACACACTGAATTTCAGGATCACACACTCTAGATACACCCACCTTTGAAAAGCCCCACATATGACTGCATGATGCTTTAGCAGAAAATCCAGATACAAACCATAACATTGTGCGTAGCATTCATTGCTTATCAGAGAAACAGATTTAATGCAGTAGAAGAGTGCAAAAGTTCTGTTTGCACACTGGAATTCTGAAGGATCCAGTAAAAGGTCTGGAGCTCACTATAGCATCCCGTGTGAGTCCATATCAGGAGACTCAAGGGTCTGTGATGGAGGCTGAAATGTTGGAGCCACAAGAGGACATCCAAAATGAAGGCCAAGACTATAGCTCTTCCAAAGAAACACAAGCAATATTTCCTTTCATTTTCCTTTTATACCATACTAGTGCCAATCCTCTCTAGGACTGGCCTTTCACACCCAGAACTGCTGAGCCAAGTGAGTTGAATGTTTCTTACTCAAGTTGACAATCAATCATCCACCACACATAATGCACCTATTGCATGTGAATATCCACTTAGGAATTCTGCCTATTCCTCAAATAGAATTAAATTTATTTAAAATCAAAATTCAACTGATATGTAACCAATAAAATAATTCAGAAGTATTTATATTAGCTACATGCCCAAAGATTAGTTGTTCTTGAAATTCATTTATCCACCTCTTCATTCCTTTATGCATTCTATATTTATTCATTAATTCTAAAAAATACTATGTAGTCCAAAAATTTTAGCTAGGCACAAGAAAAATGCATTAACAGTGCTTTAATAGTCCTTATCTTTATGGAGTTTATGGACTTGTTTAAGGCAAGGTATAGGATTCATGAAGTAAACTCAGGAAAAAGGCATACTTCTGGGTTCTCTGTTGGTTCTAGGCAGTAGATATGAATTTGAACATAGAAATACGTTGTACTAAGCATTGAAGAAAAATCTAAGGGAAATGATTTCTCAGCATCATGTTAAGAATCATTGGGGCTAGAACTGTTTCAAATATCAGCCTCAAAGAGGATCATAGATTCCTTGGCAGTAGATCCTAAGAACAATTTTGGAGACACATGACACCAAGAGCACACGTTTGTCCCACTGCTGTCATTATCTCTGATGCTTGGCCAACCGTAGAGTGCCAAGTGGCTAGGTACATTCCTGGAGTAGTAGCGTGAAGCCTCATGGGTAGACGGTCTAGGATTATCTGTGTGTTACCAGCACTGTTTCATAGGCTTAAGCAAGCTACAGTTGCTACTATATTACAAGGAAACAGCTGTACTCCACTAACGGGGGCTCCAGTACTGAGACTGAGACCATTGCTATATCAAAGCAAGCCATCCAGATGGAGGATAATACCACCATGTGAAGTGGACATCCCATTGAGTTTCCCATGAATTACTGCAGAACAAACGTGAAATATACCTGCTGGAGTAGAGGTTTTCAAGCTTTAAAAGCAATCAGAATCACTTAGACAGCTTGTTCAAATCAGATTTCTGCCCTATGTTGCTCTAAGCAAAAGCCCACCCAAACACAAATGACTATAAGGAAAAGGCATTTGCAGATGAAATAAAAATTGTTTTCTCTCTAGAAAACCTAAATTGTGTTAGCAAAGGGGAACAATGGCAAAATTATAAAACCCATACTGGATCCATCTATTTTCCTTTTTTTTTTTAAATACAGATAGCTACAGACTATTTTGTCACTATTTTGAATAAAACCAGTAGATGTGAGTCTTCTTTTAGTACTTCAACTGAATGTAAAATCATATTGCAAAATCATATTGCAAAGTTTCATGAGACACAAGATGACTTCTTACCTACATGTTTCTCCTGGTTTTTATTTTTTAAAAGAGTGAACATTTCTAACTTTGATTCAAGTTTTGCAGCTAAATACTTTTATTTCCTAATAGTAAAATAATGAGTGCTCAATTTAAAATGGAGAATTAAACAAGCTACACAATAAGATGTGTATTCACTTAAGTATTTGATATATTTGAGAGGAATATTCCTGCACCTGACATTATATGTAAGTACATTATCACAGCATTAAAATATTTATTGGAGAAAAAAGGAAAGAACCTATCCAAAATATAAAATATAATATAGCTGATGAAAAAGAAAATGTTGTATGTGTGGATAGCACAACAGGTTACGCTGTAGATGGAAATTAGCTTTTATTGTTTAATCAACTTCTACAACAAAAAATGCAGAGATGAGAAGACAAAGTGTAATTTCCAAAAAGAAGGTTGCCCTAAGCTCTCATAGAAATGCAAATAATTAGAGTTTATCTGCCTACAATTCTTAAATGAGTTGGTAAATGAATCTTCACTCCCAAACTCAATTTTTTGTTCTCATACTATGTGAATGCTACATAGCTACTTCTTGCTATCTTAAAGTTGTCTTTGTAACCCTACTTCTACCCAATAAATATAGTATATCTTATCATCAAATACTACTTTTCTAACCCTGTGAGAAACCAGAGATTGAGCTACTATTTGGGCTACTAAATAAAATATTCTTCATTAGCTAAGATTAGCCTTCCTTAAACATTTTCAGCACTGATGGTAGGACAGAAACCAAGGAGGGATTTAAAACAATATACTAAAGCCAGGGACCCAAACTTCTAGGATTGTGTTCTAAATACTAGGGTATCAAGGAGGTCCCTGGATTAGCATCAGGGACTTCGCTGAGAAATTAGTTAAAAATGTAGAACCTCAAACTCCATGTTGGATTCAGTGAATCAGAACATTTGGCGATGTCATGAAGCAACTTGTGGGTGACTAAGCATGTTAGTTGATTCCAGTGCTTACTAAAATTTAACCCTTCAATGCTAGTGATCCTCTTTTTGGGAACAATTCTAAAATGGGACACAATAAAATATTTCCCTTCAAATTAATTTTTCCTTGAACTTTTCTAGGTAACAAATATGAATTTCATGCAAAAATTCAAAAAGCAATCACACTTTGGCATAAGTGAGTTAAGACCCATAAGGTGAGCCATAGAAGCAGTTAGATACATTTAAAAGGGAAAGCTTTTCATGACTTCACAGATTATTGACTGCTTGATAAAGAGCACTTATTTTGAGTCAGGCATTATACTAGATATCACATGATTTAATATTGATCATTTTGATAATACACAGAGAAGTCACTCTTATTCCTACAGTTTTATTGGGAAAATAAACATGAAACATAGCTATTTTCTCAAACACATAGATCTACCAAGTGATGGATTTACCTTTCACATTCAAACAGTAATTTTCAGGCTTCTAGCCTGATAATGGTCATAAGGGCTTGGATATGCCCCTATTTTGCTCATCTTTTTGAAGTAGTTACCTGACATTTAACTATGAAAACATTAACTGTGTAACTCTTTCTAAGTAATAACTTTTATCAGCAAATTTTAGGGGATTCTTAAGCTAGTATCTCTGTTAGCTTTCTACCATTACAGCACATCTCCGAGATAAATTAATTTCAAAGAGAAAAAGTTTATATGGGTCACAACTGTGGAGGTTTTGGTGCATAACTGTTCAGCTCTGTTGCCTGAACAGTTATGCACCAACAGTTATAGACCAGTAGCATATCATGCCAGGAGAACAGGAGAGAGCAAAACCAAACATTTCACAGCCAGAAAAGAAAAAAGAAAGAAGAAAGAAGATGGGGACTCATGATTGCATTTGTAGGCTGGTTCCCAATGACCTGAGGCCTTTCACATAACTCTTCCTCTTAAAGTTTGTTCTGCATCAAAAGAGCACCCAGCTAGGGTCAATCCTTGAATGTATGGGCTTTTGAGAGACATGTAAGATCTCAACTACTATGTTCTCTCTGTTATGTGAGTGTCCTGGTCAGTGGAATGGGACTGACTGTGTTTTTGTAAAAGGGAAAGGTAATCCAATACTGCTATAATGATCTATGGTTCCAATCATATTCACCTTTGGCAGCAACAGAAACACTCTAAGGAACTTGAGCTTTTTGCATTTTAGTCCCATGTCTCTTAATATTCTCTCATAGACATTATCTTGATTTCTGGACTTGAACTTGGATCTTTGGCTCATCAGCTGAATTGCTGTTATCCTAAACAACTCCTCTGAAACTGGGATACTATTCCCTTCCATACAATAATTGATACAATGATTGGAAAAGTGTCCCATTAGTAGTAAAGTACTATCCCGCTGTAAGATATTACTATAAAGAACATGCACCGTGAGAGAGAGGCTTAAGCATTAGGAAGAATGAGCCTGGCTTATTTAAAAAAAGACAGATTCTCCATGACATAATTTCAAAGCACACGGCACTGGGGAAATCATTCTGTATCTACAGGTCTATCAGTTCAAGTTCTATTTCTGATCTTATGTTCTTATAACTGAACTTGACGAGTTTCTTCCCTTGCCCTGAATTTCTGGGCCACGCTGCAGCAAGTAATTTTGTCCTTGTATTTGCAATTTTTCTCTCTAAGAAATTTCCTATATTGGGATTATTTTTTCACCATCATTTCTTCCTTTCTTATGAGCAAAGAGCCCTTTCCCCTCCCCATCAGCCCAGGAGGCCCATCTCTCCTCCCGTTGCTGCCTCATTAGTTGCTCTGGCCCTACCAGCCCACATCCCGCTGTGCTCTTGACTATTTTGACCTGGCTCATCTGGGGCTTTCAGTGAGCCAGTAGCTTTCTTACTCATGGCATTCCTTGTTCTCAGCCCAGAGAATTTCCTTCCAACAGTTCATCTGCAAACAAATCCTTAAATAAAAAGAAAAAAAAAATAGTCCTTAAGTAAAAAAAAAAAAAAAAATTGGGTACAGTTCGTCCAAAATAGAAAAGCAGCAGCCAGTATGATTTAATGCCAAAATGGGAAAAGAATTCAGACACATATCTACTCAAAGAGTATCATAAGACTCATTTTTCTTCCTTCTCTGGCTGTCTTAGAATCTGCACCTTGAACTTTATCTTAATTTTCACTTAAACTTTTTATTGAATCATAGAATTTCAACTGATGTCAAACATTTTATTGTATTTCAGAGCCATGCTAGGTCTCTGGAAGGAATAAATGGATTTATTAGAGCACTATTTAAGCTAAATCTTTACACTAAGTAATGTGGCCAAGAAAAATGCAATGATATATGCAGGAAGAACAAAGAATAAAACAAAAACTGTCTAGCAAATTTTTCAAAACCATCCTGTCCTCTGTAAGTCAAAGTCTGGCAAAATACACCCCATACACCTCCAGAGAATCCCTGACTTTTAAATAGATACATGGTTGTATATATAATCCTGGTCAAGGGAACAACCATTTGTTTGTGTAGGAGAGAGAGAAAAAAAGAAGCTTTTTCTCCTCAAATTCTGTGTGTACCAAATAGAGCACCTGTAGATTTCAATTACCCACATGAAGTAATTTGTCCTTCGTTTTGAGACATCTCCCTGGAGGGAGAAAGGAATAGAATGTTCATAATCCTTTTGTCTACAAACATCAGAAAAGAAAAATCAGATGAGCGAATCAAAGTTTCTTTTTCACTCTAGCATCTTTACCTTCAATCCAATTATTCTGTGACTTTAAAACAAAATCTGTGCTGCTATCCCATCCACTTATATATGACAGTTCAGAGCATAACAGTCACCACAAACACAACACTTAGTAGGTGCTAACCAAAAAGAACTCTGTTCTAAAATGAGTGACTGCAGCGTGCCAGTTACTTTCCTGTTGCTAGGAAAGTGCTAGCCATGCATGACTCTAAGGAGGAGAGACTTATTTTGGCTCATGGTTTCATAGTGTTCGGCCCGTGAACAATCTACTTATTGGCTGGCTCCAAGGCGGAAACACGGAGCAGTGACATGGGTGAGAAAAGCTGCTGATGCATGGAAGTCAGAGAGCAGAGAGAGAAAGAAGGGTGGAATTGGGACAAGAATAGAGCCTCCAAGGTCATACCACTCCTCGCCCACTTCTTCCATCCAACCAGGCCCTGTCTCCTACCAGCACATTCAGCTGTGAATTCATCAGTGGGTTAATCCAGGATCCAAGCTCATTTTAAAACCCCTGCCCCTCAGCATAGGCTTTTGGGGTTACATTCTAGATACAAAGCAAACAGACGGACTGCTTCTGTTTTTGACCCAGAGAGTGTCTGCTCTCTTGTTTTGCTTTTTGGGTCTTAGCATTTCTATTACTCTTTCTCTAGCTGATTCTTGGCCCTCACCTCCGCCTAGTCTTTGCTGAGTTCTCTGACTTTGCCCAGTCTGCTTGCCTTCTAGCTCATCCACTGATGTTTGAATCTAATCTCCCTGAAACGAGTTTGGTGGTTCAAACAAGGAAATGGAAGAGCATTGCTAACACACCCTCGGCCTGTGGCTGGAATCCATTAAGTGGAATAAAAGGCTAAAAAGAACTGCAGCTCGGCCTCTGTGTACTCTGCCTCCTAATGCTGTTTGATGGAATTTTATTTTTAAGCAAACAAAATTTACTTGGGCTTAACTCAGTTATTGGAAGAAGAAACTGTATCTGTAGAAAAAAGGGATGGAGCTTCCCCTATGGTGGACAGTGGGAATGCTCCTGTGACCTTCCTGCCTCACAGTTCTGCTCCATTTTCTGAGTGTTCTGGGGACTTTTATCTTTATTCTTCCCAAGCTGAAGGTATAGCATGGAGCCTGCTTTTGAGAGATGCACAGCTTCCTTACTCTTCATCTGGAATAAGGACACAGACTGGGAGCAGAACAGCTCATGTTGATTATGGAACTTCTAAATCCTGCCTGTGTACATTAAAAAAGAAAATAAGTTTTCTGATATCTCATGAGGTCTAGTATACCTCACTCTAAAAATGACATACAGTGGGTTCCAAGCCTTCTGTAAAAGTTAAGAAGTGGGAACGCAGGCAAATTCATCTCCACTTCATTTGAAGTGTGCTGCCTTGAACTGAGTTTGTGCAAGCTCCTGACAGGACAGCCAGGAACCTATGAAGCCTGGGGGACGCGTTGTCCTGGCCTGAACCTCATCTGCTCTGGCTGTTGGAAATGAGTCAAAATATGTTTACAGAAGCAGCAACAAATAGATTGAAACAAACTATTCTTTGACAGTCAGAAGTCTTCTTTCTAATTTAGACTCCACCTTGTGCTAAACAAGTCACTGTGAAGGAATCACTAGATGTTTGAAGTTTAAGTTTCATGCATTCTGATGAAGATAATAATGTCCTCTTGCATTGTTCCTCAAATGAGACAGCAGTGAGACCAGGAAACTTACAGTCATCCAAAGCCCTAGGAATTGTTGGTTTATCTGATAAGAAAGTTCTTCCTAGTAGCTGCTATATCTTCTTGAGGAAAAGCATTTGTCTGCTTTGTGCTTGCTGGCATCCCATGTTGGGCAGGGATGGTACCACAACATGAGAAGCATTCAATAACTACCTGTATGAGGATTGTCCAATAAATGTGCTGACCTTAAATTTACTGAAAGAGACTAAACCTGTGTGATATTTTTACTTACGGAGGAAAATTTTAACCACTACTTAACAAGATGATCAGGTTGACTTCAGATTTTAGCTGTCAGCTTTATCATTCTTCCAAATTATAAATGACACCCTCCTGTCTTTTTCTGAGCAAAGTTTTATGCAGACTGCAAAGCAACTCTGGGAGGTGTGGTGATAATGAGACAGGTACCTCCATGGGTCTTCAGAGGCACTGGATGTGGCTCAGACTTCACTCAAGGGTGTGATTACACCTTCATAACCACCCCCTCTTCTTACCCAGTCCCCCACTAGTTCAGACATCCTCACTGCCTTCCTCATGGACAGAACAATAAGGCTAAAATGACTTACAATGTTGAAAGCTAATTGTATCTTATTTGGGCAAAATGCAAATATTGCAGTCTCTCTTTGGTGCAGTAGATCAGATGCTGCTGTCCTTAGTTCTACCCTGAGGCAGCAGGCTCAGTGATCAGAAAACCTACTGGAGCACCCAGCTCCAGTAAAAGGTGCAACTCAATTAGTTCAAAATCTTTACAATTTTACAGCTGGAGTGGAGAGAGACAAATCCCAAAAGACTCTCATAGGAATCGGGATATGCATAATGATGCCGGAAACCAGAGGTTTACAGGGTTGCTTTTTGATTACTGTTTAGTATGGAGTGCAAATAGCTTTGAGGAAATGGCACCCCCAGAGAACACCTCATGTGAATGGGACCATCAGGCTCCCTGTGGCCATGGTTGGCATTTGACCCACACAGGTCACTGCAAGGATACTGCCAGTTCCATGGGGAAATTTGTCTAGAAGCATATGAAGAAAGACCTCCCTGTTTCCTGACTCCCAGCACTGCCAAAATAGAACTAAATGTGCAAGTATTTGAAAATCTGCCTAATTTTCTTTAGAAGAGTAGCAGTTGGGATATGCTTAGCACATTTTGTAACTAGTGAGCAAACATTATATCTTTTAGCTCTTAGTGCTAACGGTTAGAAATGTAATATGTGAATATGTGTAAACAAGTCAGTGACATACTATTTAGAAAAAGCCAAACAACTAATAAAGGCCAAAAAGGCATAACTACAAACTTTTAAATATTTATTTGCCCAAATATTATAAATTCAACCAAAATAAGGATTGTTATTATTTGTAACTTGTTGAACTTAGCTAATTTAATGAAGTAGGTAGCATAACATTTAATGTATCATAAATAGTCAATAACTGCCCCATGAATACCTGAGCAAGTAGGAAACAACGTGGAGCAAGATAAGAATGTTCAAAATCATTGGCGGTCACAGTAGAATAGCACTTCCAGGAAAAGCTGGTGGCTATCTGCAGAGTACCTACAAAACTGATGCCTTTATTAAAAAAACAAAAGTAGAATTTTAAGATATAATACTTCCACTTAAATTGTACACTTCAGTGCTTTCAGTATATTGATAGGATTGTGCAAAGACAACCTAATTTTAGAACATTTTTATTCCTCCAGAAGAAAACCTAAACCCTTTAGCTGCCTTCTTCCCACTCCAATCTCCTTTAACCACTAAAGTGATTTGTTACCATAGATTTTCTTCTGCATATTTCATGTAACCAAGTCATATAATATCTGATTGTCTTCTATTTATCCTATTTTCAAGGTCCATTCATAATGCAACACACAGCAATACTTTATTCCATTTTTGCAGTCAGATAATATTCCCTTGTATGGATTCACATTTTATTTGTGTGATTTCCCATTTTTCCAGGCTTTTATTCATATGACTAATGCGGCTATGAAAATCTGGCCTCTAAACCTTGTATAGTAGCTATGTTTTTGTTTATCTTGAGCATTGACCTAAGAATGAATTGCTGAGTAACATGACAACTGTTTAACATTTTGAAAAAGTACAAAACTCTTTTCAAAATGATTATAACATTTTTTTTTCTTGAGACAGATCTCACTTTGCAGTTTAGATTGGTCTTGAGCTCACTATGTAGCTCAGGTTGGCCTTGAATTCAAGGCAATCCTCCTGCCTCAGGCTTCTGAGAGATAGGATTATAGGAATGGGCCATCACGGGTAGCTAATTGTTTATAAATACATTGATAATAGAGGGTTATTGTAGTTTTTCTACATTCTTACTAACACTTGACAGAATCAGTCTTTTGATTATAGCATTTTGTGACTATGAAGTATTATCAGATTTTTATTTGTATTTCCTTAATGTTAAATGTGGTTGAGCATATTTTGATGTGCTTATTGTTTTTTGTCATATTCTTTGAAGAAATATCTGTTCAGAGCTTTTCCATATATTGTTTACCTGGATCATTTGTCTTTCCATTGTGAAATCATATGATCTTACTATATATTCTGGATGCAATCCTTTATTAAATGTATAATTTTAAGGTATTTTCTTTTGAACTAAGTTCTCTGTTTATTTTTTTTTTTTGATGATGTTATTTTCAGTCCAATAGGCTTTGGTTTTGATGTAGTATAATTTGTTCCCTTTCTCTTTCTGCCTCCCTCCCTCCCTTTCTTTCACTGGCTTTGGAGTCATACCCAAGAAACCACTGCCTAATACAAGGTCAAAGTGATCTTGAATTTTTTCCTAATGCCTGGGACCACATTTTGAGTTACTTTGTATATGCGTGTATGTGGGAATTGTCCTAAGGCCAGTTTCTTGCCTGTAGATATCTAGTCATCCCAGGACCACTGGTTGAATGGAAAATTCTTTCACTTAAGGAAATGTCATGAATTCAGATCACTGCCTATGTGAGGCTTTATTTTTTGGACTTTTATTTCTATCCTAATACTCAATATATTCACATTTATGTCAGTACCACAGTGTCTTTATTATCAAAGTTTTGCAGTGGGTTTTATAATAATTAGATGTGAGTCCTCAGTTTTCTTTGAAAATCATTTTGGAAAATCATTGGGGCCCTTTCACTTACATAGACTCTTTAGGATCAGCAACTCTATTTATACAAAATGTCAGATGAGATTTTGACAAAGGTTGTTTTGAATCTGTAAAACAACTTGGCTAACAATGACATCTAAATAATACTAAAATTTTCTGATAATGACCAGACAATATTTTCCATTTATTATAATCTTTAACTTCTTTTAATTATATTTAGTGGCATTTGGAGTATAAATCTTGCATTTTGTTAAACTTATACTTAGGAACTTTGTTCTTTTTGATGGCCATTTTAGATGTAATTATTTAATTACATTTTCAGAATGTCCATTTTATTGTGAATGTAGAGAAGAACCATTGCATTTTACTAATTATCTTTATTGATTCTAATAGCTTGTTTAGTTGACTCCTTACCTGTTTCTATTTTTACACTGCTCCTAAAGCTTCTACTTGGAAGTGGTTCATTCCATGCCTGTTTGCATCCAGTCTACCAAAGCACCCCTCCAAGAAAATCCTCAAATGTTTTATCCTATTTTGTTACACTGGATTGAAAGAACACAGATGCTCAGGGGTCATATTTAATAACGTAATGATTTTACTGTTTCACTGAGGTCAGTCTTATGTAGAATTTGCTTTTTTCCACTTTTGTTTACCATTGAGTGTGTAGCTGTGATTAAAATGACTACTAGTGCAGTTTATTTCCATCAGCTTGGTTCATGCTTTGATTTGTAGTTTTACTTTTCACAGTTTTTGGATGATTAGTACAAATGTCAAGAAATTAAAAAGAAAACCAGTATTTAGAATCTAAAAATAAACTTCACTTTCAGGGGCCACTGTAAGGATCTCAGGGGCTCTATGAAGTGCACAGTGGCAGTGGCTGTGGTATGCTGCTGGGAGAGGTTAGAGGAAAGGCGAGACAGGAAGAAGTTTCCTCATGTGACCAAAGTCATAAGTGAACAGAAGGAAAGCAAGTAACATGTGTTTCCTGAATTTTAAGAAAAATAGTTTTGTTAGAGAGAAGACTGAATATTTAAATAGATCCCATGGTACAAAAAAGAATGAGGACAAATCATACATCAAATTAGTACAGCAGAAAAAGGGGAACCTTGATGTTTGGCCGTGTACTCAGGAATCCATATAGTAATTTTGTTGTTTTGTTTCATTGTTTTGATCTGGTTTGTGATCTCTAAGTCAGATGTAATTAAAGGGCATCAGAGCCATCTGTCTCCATGACCTAGGTTGAAGGGCCTTACATTTTTCATCGAAAGGGCCTTACATGTTTCCATTGGCATTATAACTTGAGGACCTCAGGAAATCTGATGGATCAGGAGTGTTCCACATGCTGCAGAGCCATCCATCCAGGTTCTGTGTTAGTCAACTTTTTGTCATCATAAGAGAGTAACAGAGGGCTTCAGCTTATAAAAGGTGTATTTTCTCTCCCAATTTGGAGGTTCCACTCTGCGAAAGTTTGGCCCAGTTTTCTTGGGCCCATGGGGGAACCATGGCATTAAGGTTTCAGTGTGTGGTAGAGCAAAGCTTCTCTTTTTGTGAAAAGAAGATAGAAAGGGAAGAGTTGGGAGCTAGGGTCCCACATCCCCTTGAAGGGCAATCCCGGAGATCTTGCACTGAGCATGCTCCTCAGTAGTCTCACCATTTCCCAGTAGCACCTCACCATGGGGATCACAACTTCAATACATGCACCTTTGGAGGACAAACAACATCCAAACTACAACAGCCATTGACCAACAGTTACAGATTGACATTAGGATAATGCAGATTGACAATTAGGATAATTTAATCTGATTCCAAGACAAGTGAACACTTTTAAATGATGTTTAAAACACCATAGCTAATGAAGTGCATCCTACAGGAACAAAACAAACCTAAATATCAATAAAATAAAAACACATCTTAATAAGGAAAAATATACTACTCATTTTAAAGAAGTTAAATTTCATTTTGCTGCATACAAGGCCAAGTGAATCAAATGACCCAAAGTTTTCCGACTTTATGGACTTGATCCAGGACTTTGAAAATACTCCTGTCTCTTTCTGTGAAATAGTCATAACTTGCATGTCAAGATGTAGAAATAGTGATGTGGAGGGGGGAAGAGTGACAGAAGAAACATGTATGTGAGGCTCCTGCCCACAAGTTATGGAAAGGACTGAATTTGCACCAGCTGGTCCAGCCACCAGAGGAATCACCTTTTCTTACTGATGGGGCTGACATTTTAATATCTGATAGCTCATGTTTTAGCTCTCCATGATCTATCATTGCATTTCTTTTTACCCACACTTTTGCTGACTATTAAATCAAGAAAGAAGGATCATCTATTGATCTACATTTTTTCATTGTATACATATATATAGTCATTCAGCCTGATGCTGTGCAAGATTATCTAATATGTTGCTGGTCATTTTTGCTTCTCTGGAGAAAATATGCTTTGTCCACAAATTGAGACAGTAGCCAACTGAAGATACTTATACTTTCCTATTTTCCAACTGAATGGTGACGAGAAAATAACAATTTTCTACTAATTCCCCCATAACATAACATATTTATGGAAAGCAATATGCCTAATTAAGTGTACTTTATAAAATCTCCTCCTTAAACTAGCATAACCTTAGACTTTTCCCCCTTTACTCCATGGTTTCAAGTTTCTTTTCATTGCCTCTTCATTTGGTATGCATTTAACCTAATTGAGATGGGGATTTTATTTTTACTTTTTATAGACTCTGTAACTTTGTTTACCAAAACTGAAGAAGTAATGTTAGGATATAGGGATCACAGTCAGATAAAAATATGTCCTTGAAAGGTTGGGTAATGGATCTCTTGAAGAAGAATAGTTTCAAGGTGTACTTAGTAAGTAGGACATATCATCTTTATTTAGATTTGCTCAGATCCCTTCTTAATGAACAAGAAGTGGTGAGAGTGAGGGAAGGAATGTTCTTTCTTGAGGGTTTACAAGTAGAAATAAGGATTAGGGAACTAGGGGATTTACAAAGTCAAATCTCTCCTTTCTCTCTCCTCTTTCCATTTCCCTGTCCTCCTTCCCCCTTTCCCTCTCTCCCTCTCTTTCTCTTATTCTCTCTGTCTCAGTCTGTATTTGTCTGTCTGTCTGTCTGAGCTTCTCTGATTACTTATAGAGACAGGAGTTATAATCTTTAACATGTATGTTATAGTTTAAATTGTAGATTCACTACATAGTGATGAAACTCTCAATTTGAGTCAGATTTTTTGAGTTCTCTGCTGTTTTCTCTTAAATGATCAAGAGTTCAGTACCTAAATGACAAACACAATTCCAGTTAATACATATCCGAGATATGTTTTTTAAGGAAAAAAAAAAAGATAAAACATATTAACATTAGACATAACTGTAAACTCTGTTTCATGAGTAATTCCCAGGGAGGAATTATAAATTATTATAGCACATAATATATTCCCCTCCTATAAATTGTGTGGTAAACTTTCTAGGTAGGCAGAGGTTACCATGTGGAAATCAATGATTTCTTTTATGTTATTCCTGTTCATTAGATTTATGCATCTATTGATTTCAGAATTATTCCTATGATATTCTTAACCATGCATAACTTCAGATTTGAGTGTATGCTTGGTGAAACTGTGGGTCTTTAATGACCCCTTCTATATTTTCTCTATGTGAAAAAGTCCATTCTGGGGAAATAAATCTGATGAAATGGATAGACTTGTAAGTCAGGCAGAGTGTTATAGTGGTAAAATGTTTAGATCACAATATGGTGACTTTTGCTGAATCCCAACCAAATTCCACTATCCTTACATTCTATATGTATGTAAGAGAATGAAAAATTGAGTATGTGGAAAGTGTAGAATTTGGAAGTGTCTCTATGAAGGCAAAGGGTAAAGGACAGAAGTTTGTTTCCGAGCTTGAGAAAAGAAATGAACAATGCTGGCTTCATATGGCAGCAACAGTGATCCTTGGGGCAGCATTGGTACAACTTGAGTAGTGGCATCAAATAGCCTTAGTAGGAACAGAGGCTCAACAGGGAATAAGCCCATTCCTATTGTGTCCTGTGTAATCTTGTAGGAGCTGCAATTCAGCCCAGCAGGTGTTGGTACCAATATGGACACAGCCCGTGAAGAGATGAGATTTCCAGAAGACAGTGAGAGCAGCACCATTAGCCACTCATGCCACTCAGCATACAGGCCAGTGTAGACCATGTGGGCAGCTTGGACACAGGCTTCCAGAGTATCGTCAAACAGCTCTAAAAATGCTGTCAATGAAACAGGCACTTCACACAAGTTTCATGATTCTTAACCAAAGCAAAGTGGGAAAATGGACTGAGCCTAGAAAGAAATAACTTGAGCGCAGATGAGACACCAACAGAAGACCCAGCATAACACAAGGACAAGGCATCACAAGTGAGAGTCCAGGTAACCTGGGTACCCTAACATTGTGCATTTACTTGAACTCAGTCTGGCTAACATATATCATGTACAAGGTCTATGTCACCTTACAAAGAGATTCACGTCAAGAAAAATATATGAAATGGTTTTGCCTCTCTTCCTTTTCTTAGAATAAGAGCTCCCTGATTTCTAAGACTTTACCTATCATATGTGCCAACATAACTCAATGACAGGCACATTACTCACCATACAGTAGATGTTTTGTATGAACTTGTGAAACAAACGGTTAAATAAAATCACAAAACAATGGAATAAAAGCAACAATTTGCAGAAGAAACAAGAGATATTAATGTTTTTGAGGAGATGGAGGTTGCTAGAGAACGTTTCTGAAAATTCTGAGGAAATAATGGGAATTTTCTAGGTGCAAAATCAGTCCCAGGGCATGGGCTAAAGCCTTTGAGAAGTCTATACAGCTGGAATAATTCTCATAAGGTGTATTTACAAAGGTTAGTGGGGCAATTAATCCAAGATATTGCTGACTAAAGAACTATTGGTTTTTACACTTCCTGAAATAATGAAAGTCATCACAAGTCCTTGGATAATTGTATTTGGTGATGGTTAAATGCTAGGAGAAATGCCCAGAGAGTCTATACTGAGATTTATTTTGTTGGCCCAGAACACTGATTTTAATTATTCTTATTCTGGAAGGAACCAAATCTCAAACTAAGGAAGCACCACTTACAGAAATGCTGGAAACTGGCCTAAGATGTGATGAAATGCAGAGGTATCTAGCCTTCTATTACTAGGTCTTCAGATTTAGGTTTTATTCTCTTGTACTTCTTTATAATTGAAATTTTCCAGAGTCTAACTGCAAGTATGGTGGACTGTCATTTCAAAAAGTTCTGCTTTTTCAAAAGTGGATAAAGAAAATGCAGTATTTACACAAAATGGAGATCTACTCTGTCATAAAGCAGGATGAACTTGAGCTGCTTGTAGGAAAATGGATGCATCTTGAGGCCATAATGTTAAGTGAAATAAGTGAGAGATGCAAGTTTAAACATCACTTATTATCTCTTATGTGAGAAATATAAATTACAAATAAAGAGGAAATTAAAAGGTTACAGGAAGAAGAGAAGTAGATCTTTATCAAATAAGAAGGGAGTCAAAAGACGGAGAGAAGCAGGAAGAAGGAATTAAGGCATGTCATGTATCAACTTCATAGAAAGGATATAAACTTATGTATTGAAAACATGCACTAATAAAGGTAAATGGATAAAAGGTAAATAGCCCCCCACTTCCTAGAGAGAGAACAACAAGGAGTTTTCTTCATAAAAGGATTTGGGAACATCAGGTTCAAGGTCGTGACTGACATGGTCACGCTCTGTATGAAGACTGGAGGAGTGACCATCTGTGTTCACATTTTTGTTGTCACTTAGACAGGTTTTAAAAATACAATTAAAAATAATGATTGTTTCCCACTGGAGAAACAAGCACCACAGTCAGCAAAGGAAGAAAGTCAAACCTATATATCTCTTTGCAAGATTTATGCCATCGTAGGATAATTTAATTCAGTTTTTCTAGAAAAACATTTGGATTGAAAAGAGAGCCTAAATTAAAATTTGGGGATTAGCTTGTTACTCACCTTCTCTGGTCGATCATTTCCTTCTGTTTTATTTATGTGAGTATAGGCAATTCAACAGTCTCTCAGCTTTCCACTTTGTAAATTGGGAATTGACAAACCCTAATGATACCCAAGATAAATTTAAAGTCCAGATATATTGCTACAGAATAGATTATAAAGATAACAACTGGTCTATGGGAACTGAAGTCCACCAACAGATACTAATTTCCCATCTTTATTTTCAAAAGTCAAGGTCTTTTTCAAAAACTCATATCTGCCAGCCCAGCCCCTCTCCTGTTATTACCTGTGGGCAAATCCCATCTCTATCCCACAACCACTATTTTTCCACTCTCGTGATTTTTCCAATGCCATGTGATTTGTTAGTCCTCCGTAACCAGGATAATATTATTTAAGAAGATGAAAATCTATGCTGTTTTCATGGGGTATGACAGATCCATTAGAAAATGGTAAAAAAAAAATTCTTCA
>PVIC010012211.1:0-40069 GCA_004025085.1 Thryonomys swinderianus | reverse complement strand
GCCGCGAACTCAGCAATCCTCCTGTCTCTGCCTCCTGAGTGCTGGGATGACAGGCGTGAGCCACCACGTCCGGCATTGTGGTATGCGATGTTGATTGTTGGTAGGCGTGTCTCCACGCCCAGCATTATATGTGGTTACCGGGGATCAAACTCAGGACCTTGCGCTTATGAGGCAGGCGCCGGAACCACTGAGCTAACCCTCCAGCCCGTTTTGTTTTATTTTTGAGACAGGGTCTCGCTCTGTAGTTCAGGCCGGCCCTGAGCTCACTGTGTAGCCCAGGCAAGCCTCGAACTCAGCAATCCTCCTGCCTCTGCCTCCCGAGTGCTGGGATGACAGGCGTGAGCCCCCATGCCCTGCATCATGGTGTGTGGTTACTGGGGATCAAACTTAGGACCATGCGCTTGCCAGGCAGACGCCAGAACCACTGAGCTAAATCTATGGCCCCGGAACACATTTTTAAGTTTACACAGCATGTTTTCATCAGCCTTCATCCGAGGAACAGAGCCAAGCTGTGCAGGCCCTGCCACGTGGGCGAGTCACAAGCAACTGTGCAAACAGACGCTGGGAGGCAGGAAATAGGTGCAGAGGGGGCAGCAGGGCGGGCACAGGCCACCCCTGAGCCCTGGGTCTCGTCTGTGCGATGGCACTGCTGCCGCCCTGCACAGCTGCCTGGATCCTGCTCCTGGGCTCACCTGAGCAGTTGCCCACAGGGCATGGCCGGAAATAGCCATCCAGCCGCGTGCAGGGGGGTCCCGCAGTGGCCCGCCCGGGTGCTGGTCGCTGGTGGCGGTAGCGCTGCTGCACGGGCACCTGGCACGAGCAGCGTGTCCAGCTGCTCCAGCCACTCCACACACACTCGTCTGGGAACAAAGTGGGAACATCAGCGGGGCCCTTCGCACCCCCAGGCCTCTGCCCTTCCCTCCCCTCTCGTCCCTGGCCTTGCCGGCCACCTGTCAGGAGAAACAGGAAAGAGAACCAAGAAGCCATTGGCTGGATCCCCTGAGCCAGCAAGGAAGTCACAGTGGAGGCCTCTGGAGGGGGAGGTGACAGGAGGAGAGGACAAAGCAGAGCGTGGGGACGGGGGAGGCTGGGCGAGCATGGTTCTCGGAACCGCCCCGTGCGGGCTGCCTCCCAGGCGCTCACCCCGGCAGGGCCCTCGGTAGCAGGCCTGGGTGTCCAGGTGTGTGAAGGTGCCGTTGCACGTGGGGTCGGCCTCGGTCAGCGCGCAAGGGCAGGAGCCAGGGCGGGAGGCCAGGCCCGGGCCGCAGGTGTGAGAGCAGGGCCCCCAGGGGCCCCAGGAGCAGGAGTCCAGCAAGCGCGGGCACGGCTGCTGCCCGCAGTGCTGAGTCTGAGTGTCGGGGCCCGGGCAGGGGGGCCCCTCGCGGCGAGGGGTGAACGCCGTGCAGGTTCGGGTGCGGACCTGGAGTCCCCCTCCACAGGAGACGGGGCAGTCAGACCAGGGAGACCACAGGGTCCAGCTGCCGGGCACTGGGGAAGACACGGGTGGGGGGCAGAGTCGGGCTGGGTGGTAAGAGGAAGGCTCGGGGGCCTGGGTCGGGACCTCCATGCACAAGAGCGGCCGTGGGGTGGTGAGAGGGCAGTGCCAGGGTGGCAGGGGCCCCGAGGGCGGGCAGAGGGGCTCGGGACGAACAGACCTGCACACGCGGAGTCGCCACAGATCACGCCTTCCGGGGTGCAGGAGCTGCGGAGGAGCCCAGACTGCGGGGGCTGCACCCAGCAGGACGGGCCGCCCACCCTCCCCGCCCTGCACTTACCACTGCTGGCACTCCTGCAGCCAGCTGTCCCCCAGGCTGCGGGGCCGGGTGCCCTGCAGGCACAGCGGTGGGCACGGGGGCTGCAGGCAGGGCTGGCTCTGGGACTGCACTGCTTGGCACTCCGGCACCCACGAGCCCGAAGTGGCGGACCTGGACGAGGTTCGGGGCTGGAGAGCAGCCCGGGCCCTCATCAGCCCTCATCCCCAGGGACACTCAGGGCGGGCCTGGCTGGTGACGAAGCTGGCCAGGACCCTGGGCTGTGGGGCCAGGACTTCTGTGCCAGAGAGGGGCCCGCCAGGGAGAGCCCCCGAGTGCAGAGGGGGCACCTTTCCTCCCCAGCCCCATACCGGAAGCGCCTCTGTTGTCCCCCGGGCCCACATGAGTAGCTGCAGGGACTCCAGGCTGACCAGCGGCTCCAGGCACAGTGGGCAGGTGGCGGGCAGGGCAAGGCCGTGCAGGAGAGGCGCCCAGCCTGGCAGGAACAGTTGTTGCAGCCATCTCGGTGCCGGCTCCCGGGGACCCAGCTGTGGCCCTGGGCATCTGTGCACTCGCAGTGCCCGAGTGGCACGCAGCTGCCATCCTGCTCCAGGGAGCCTGCGGGGAGGTGGCCTGTGAAGGCTGGTGCCCGCGGCACTGGGCCACCTGCCATCCTGCTGAGCCCGGGAACTGGAAGGGCCTGTGACACGTACCCTCGGGGCACCGGCAGCCTTGCTGGCAGGCCTGGTGGTCCTCACATACCACTCCGTCCTGCAAGTCGGAGCAGTGGCGGGGGCAGCGGTTGGCACAGCTGACCAGCTCCATGCCCGGCGGGCAGCCGTGCTCTAAGCAGAGGAGGAGGCAGCATCAGGCCTGAGGCTCTGATGGTCACATCCGAGGGCCTCAGTTTCTCGGCCCATCTCCCTCGACACCCAGAAGGCGTAAGAGTCGGGGCAGCTGTCGCCACCATCATACCACAGGGCGTGGGGTTGCAGACCCGGGTGTGGTGCCTCTCTCCCACACAGGGGGCACCCCCATTTTTGGGTGGGGGGCTCAGGCAGCTCCGGCTCCTCAGAGATCGGCCGCCTCCACAGCTCCGGTCACACCAGGACCAGGGGCTCCAGCGCGACCAGCCGCCCGGCACTGTGTGGGAGGAGCCGTCCCGTGAGCCCGACCAGAGGGTCCACACAGCCCCGAGCCTCAGCCGGGCCTGGCAGGAGACCCGGAGGCCATGGCGCCCCCGGGCAGGCGGGGTGCAGCCCAGCCCTCCCTGCCCACCTCACCTGGGCAGGCACGCAGGTTGCAGAAGCGGCGCTCCTGGTAGGCCGTGAGGATGTCTGCACACCAGTGTCCTCCGGGCCCGGGGGGACGGTAAGCTCGCAGGCGACGCTGCTGGCCCACCCCGCAGCTGCGGGAGCACGGCTGCCACGGAGCCCAGGGCGTCCAGGAACAGTTCCCCGGCTCGCAGCCGGCCCCGGGGCACACGGCGAGCTCTGCGGGACCGAGTGGAGCCGGGGCTGGCACAGTTGCCCCGTCCCCTCTCCTGCCCCAGCTGGGGCCTCGTCCCGATCTGATTCTGACCTCCAGCCCCGTTCCTCATGCAGACAGTTGTCCCAGACTCATGGGGACATCCACGGGTTGGACTCGGCCCAGGGGAGGGAGGGTGTTAGGCACATATGCGGTATGATCCAAAAATACAGCGAACATTTAATTTTTTGCTGTAAAAAATTACAGCAAAAGACACATTGCTATTAATCCCTCTTAAAATGTTCCCTCTCGCCAGTCTGAACTACAAAGCGAGACTCTGTCTCAAAAAAAACCCCCAAAACTGGGCGTGGTGGCTCACACCTGTGATCCCAGCACTCGGGAGGCAGAGGCAGGAGGATTGCTGAGTTCCAGGCTCGCCTGGGCTACATAGTGAGCTCAGGGCCAGCCTGGACTACAAAGACCCTGTCTCAAAAAAATAAAGTCCCTCGGCTTTAAACACATTTATCCAGTTTCTCCAGCCTCTCTCTGAGACCGTTCTAAAAGTCCTCTTCCATGAGCATCTTTAGTCACACGGTTGCATTCGCCTCATTGTCTTGGATCGATTCAAAATGTCCACTTTTCACGGTCATTATTTTTTTTTTTGAGACAGAGTCTCACTTTGTAGTTCAGGCTGGCTCTGAGCTCACTATGGAGCCCAAGCAAGCCTGGAACTCAGCAATCCTCCTGCCTCTGCCTCCCGAGTGCTGGGATGACAGGCGTGAGCCACCACGCCTGGCACTGTGGTATGTGGTATTGATGGCTGGTGGGCGTGAGTCTCCATGCCCAGCATTGTATGTGGTTACTGAGGATTGAACTCAGGACCTTGCGCTTGCGAGGCAGGCGCCAGAACCACTGAGCTAACCCTCCAGCCCCTTCACGGTCATTTTGATTTGGGGAACAGCCACAGGTTGCACGGTGCCAGGCCCGTGAACTGCGGTGGAAGAGGACACGTGTGGTATTTCTGCGAGCTGCTTTTCCCTTGGCTGGCACTCGGCGCAGCACTCACTGTAAGGCTCACGCCTCGCAAAGACACTGATGAAGGAAAACGTCCAGAACTGCTTCCGACACGGGCAGGAATCACACGGTAAGAATACGCTCAAAGCAAGGGGAAGGATTCTGAGAGGCATGAGCAGCGATGTGTCTTTTACTGTGTTTTCGTTTTATAAAGCCCTGAGCATTGCGATCACCCCTCCTACACGCCTGAACACCAGCTAGTCTGCTGGGCCCAGCAAAGCGCCCTGCACCTAGAGTCAACTCTGGTTGGACGTCAGAAGTCAGCGCTAGAAACGTGCACTTGGCTCGAGAGGGGATGGGCAGGCACCTGTGCAGGAGGGCAGGTTGCAGGGGCGCTCCTGGGCCGGCTCCCCCCCAGTACAATTGGCCGGGCAGGGGCGCACGCGGCTGCGCCATGCAGGGCGGGCAGGGTCTGTGCAGCTGCGGGAGCAGGGGGACCAAGGCGACCACGGGCCCCAGCCTGCTGGGGAGGGAGGGAAGATGGATAGAGGGAAGCTGAGTTGGCGAAGGGGAGGCCCTGGGCCTGCGCTTCCCAAAGGGGGCCATGTGGGAGAGGCGTGGGGTTTCTCAGGCTACCTGGAAGGGCTGTCGCTGGCTCCACCGTGGACTCTTCAGCCCCTGTGCCAAAGACACCCTTCTCAGAATGCTTCCTGCCCTGCAGAGCACCCGGACCGCGCCTGGCAGTCCTGCCCTGGCAGGCTGCTGCTCTCCGGCCCGGGCTTCTCAGCAACATGATCACATGTGTCGGCTGCAGGCCCGGCTCAGCACTTTCCGGTAGGGTCACGGCCTCTGCTCAAGCCATTCCTGCTCCCTGGCCTTCCTCCCCTTCCAAGGCTCCTCTGGCCCTGAAAACCCAGCAGGTGCCGGCTCCCAGGAAGCCTGCCTGGCCTGTGCCTCCAGAATTCCTCTCACCCCAGTTTCCACAGCACACACCCCTTCCTTCAGCTCAGCCCGTGCTGAAATGGGCTATTTGAGCCCCTGAGTCTCAGGATCAGGCTCTGAACCCTGCAGCCATCATGCTGTGTGCCTTACCAGGGCAGTCCAGACCGGGGCAGTCCTCTAGGTCCTGTCGGGGCCCCAGGCAGCCCTGGCCACCAGGCGCAGGCGTGGGGTGCACACACTGGCGGCTGCGGGTGCGGGTGCCCAGCCGGCCACAGGAGTGGGAGCATGGGCCCCACGGGCCCCAGGGACCGAAGCCGTCCCCAGCCTGGGAACAGTTGTCCAGGGAGCAGGACAGCTTCCCGTGCACGCAGGAGCTGGCAGAGGGCACAGACGTGAGGGCCGGGCCCGGGAGAGCTAGGCAGACCCGGGGCAGGTGTGGGGACCCAGAAGGAAGGTGAGGACGGTCCCAGCCCCCTGCTCATCCCTCACCAGTTGCTGCAGCCAGTCCGAAATGTCTGGCCTGGGTCCAGCTCATCTCCAGGCCCGAAGTGCTGACCCTCCTCTCCCAGGGGGGCGGGGGACACCCCAGGCTCGGCGCCGAGGGCTCGAAGCTCCTGCAGCAGCGCAGGGGTCAGCACGCAGGGGCACTCCTGGGAGGGGTGAGAGAGTCACACAGGGCCTGTGCCCGTGGGCAGCCTCAGAGACTTGGCCGGCGACCTGGGGTGGGCTCTGGGCCCCACAAGGGCACTTCTGGGTATAAGTGGGCCAGTGGCTCTTCGTCATGGACGTGAAGGTGACCTGGAGGAGCATGGGCGGGGCCGGGCCCACGGAGCCAGCACGACACAGCAGGTGTCACCAGAGGCCTGCAGAGGACGGGACCTGGCGGAGGCAGGGCTCAGCCAGAGTGGAGGAGCAGGATGGCCAAGTCTGAGTCCAGTTTGGCCACTGTCTGTGTGACCCTGCTGTCCCCTGCCCTCTCTGGGCTCAGTTTCTAGGGTGAGAACCAGGGACCAGGCAGCTGCTCGGGTCCCTGTGGCCATGGCATTCTGGAGGCCACGGGCACAAGGACAGGGGCCCCTCAGGCCTGGCGGGCTCAGCAGGGCAGGCTGGCACCCGGCACCCACTGGACTCAAAGCAGGAGGTGAGGGCTGGGCCAGGTGCGTGCGGCGGGAGGCGCTTTTCCCCGCGGTGGGAGGGGACCGAGGGCAGGGGGGCCGCAGGGGCTGCACCCAGACGGCCAAGGCTGAGCCCGAGCCACAGGGGCCGTCTGGCTGGCTGGGATTTGAGCCACCACACAGGATGCGGCAGGCCGGCCCCATGGACACTGCCGAGGCGGGAGATGGCAAGCGGGCCCCATCCTCGGAGGCCAGGGCAGCGCAGCCCTCATGCCCGCTCCGGCCTTCCCCTGTCCTGCCTGACGCTGGCAGGCAAGGGCTCCGTCGGCCATGCAGGCCTGGGTGCTGCTGCGGGCAGTGAGGAAGGGCCAGTGCCCAGGTGCCCCAGGTCCCTAGAGCATGTGACGGGTCGCCGGGCGAGGGGTGGGGATGGCACAGCCGGGTTCTGACCTGGACACAGGCCGAGCGGTGCTGGAAGGTGCCCTCGGGACAGTGGCAGCCCTCTTCGCAGCCACTGGAGAAGCAGGCCACCTGCCCCGCGACATGGGCACAGGAGAAGGGGCACCCCCCGCTGGGCTGGCACTCACGGTACAGACGGCCTGCAGGGCAGCCTGCCTCTACGGCAATACCCACGTCAGTGCCGGCCCCTGCGCACTCCGCCCCGGCCCGTGAGCTCCCCCCGGGCCCCTCCCTCCGGCTCCCCACAGGCTCCCTGGCTGCTCCCTCCTTCCCTGCCCACCACCTGGGGAAAGGGCGGGTGGGCAGAGTGGGAGCACCGTGGCGGCCGGACTCAGCGCCCGCACGGAGCCACGGGCTCACCTCTGCAGACCTGGGTGTGGCAGGCCCGGCTCTGCCTGGCCAGTCCAGCGCAGGGGGGCCGAGGGCAGCGCCGGGAGCGCAGCTGCTCCCCTCCCCCACAAGAAACGCTGCAGTCCTCCCAGGGGCCCCAGGACCCCCACATGCCAGCGCCAGGGCAGCTGGGCATCTCCTGGCACCGTAGGACGCCTGCCACACAGGTGCTGGGAACAAGGAGGGTCCTTCAGAGACGCCCTGGCCACCCCCCCGGAGGGTGCTCCGGCCCACGGCCCCCCGCTCACCAGCTGTCACACAGCCCGGTCACAGTCTCCCCAGGTTCCAGACTCTCCCAGGAGCTGAGCCCCGGGCCTGCTGGCCGGGTGTGGTTCTCAGGGAGCCCTGCCGGTGCGAGAGGAGGGCCGAGGCTCTGGACGCTCCGCCTCCCCCCCCCCCCCGCCTCCCTGCACACCCCCAGGGGCCGCGTCCTAGGGGACGCTGGGAGGGGAGACGGGCTGTGGGGGTCTCCCATTCTCTTCCTGCAGCCCCAGGCTGGGCCTGCGGGGAACGCGCACAGCCAAACAGGGCAGCAAGGGCCGGAGAGGCACCAACCCATGGCTCCAGGCTGAAATTGGCAGCGGCAGCGGGCTGGGGGCACACAGAGCCCGTCCTGGGTGAGCTGGCCCAGGGGACATCCACAGCTGAGCTGGCAGCCCGTCAGGCCTGGCTGGCACACGCTCCCTGGGGACAGGTTCCGGCAGGAGCGAGGGCAAGGCTGCCCACAGGGCAGTAGATCCTGGCCGCTTCCGCATCCTAGGGCAGAAGGGAAGCAGATGGGATGGGTGCTGGAGGCCTCCTGCCAGGCCCGCTTCCTGTGCAGCCCTGCCACCCAGCGCGTGGACAGAGACTTGGTCTGAGTGAAGGCAGAGGGATCAGAGGTCAGGTCAGAGTCTCCCTAGACTTACGAGGCTCTCCAGGCCCCGCTGGAAGCGCCCACCTGTGCACTCTGTGGAACTGTTCCCGCAGGGGCGACTCTGCTCGTGGGCGCCGGGGCATGGCCTGCCCCCCTCGGATCTGGGTGGGCGGGTGCACTCTCGGCTCCGGCGGGTCTGTCCCAGGCACACGTCGCAGGGAGACCACGGGCCCCATGGGCTCCAGCCTCCGTCCACTGTCCAGGAAGACAGAGCATGTACCTTCGGAGCCCCGGGAGCCCCAGGACATCGAGGCTGAACAGACACTGGGGGATGGCACAGGCCTCGAGAGGGTGGCACACCTGGGCATGTGGTGGAGCTGGGGCAGATCTCCCTCTGATGCTGGGCCTCTGCCTCCCCGGGGCACGGGGCACCGCCGTGCCGAGGAGCTGGGCAGGCGCAGGCCCTGGAGCGGGTCCTTGCCTGGCCCCTGCAGGGTTGGGAGCACACTGTCCACACCGACCAGGGGCACCAGCTTCCGGGCACTGCGAGGAGAGTGCGGCACTGGATGCATGTACCCTTTCTCCTGCTCCTGGCCCTCGGTGGCCGCAGGGCCGCTTCTCCTCCCCCTGCAGCGGCCCGTACCTGGGCAGGGCAGGTCTGTGCAGTTGAGCCTCCCTTCTGCGCAGGTGCTGGGTAGCGGGTGCACACACAGCTGACACGGCGGCCTCCCGACGGCCTCTCCCTCTCCCCCCAGTGCCTCAGGCGCCTGTCCCCTGCTCTGGCGCCCCGAGCCTGCGCCCGCCCCACTCAGCTAGCCCGGTGGGGAGCTGACATGGGAGCAAACACGGCCCAAGCTGTGGCTTATGCAGCCCAGCGCTCCTCCTCCCAGGAGCATGTGCCCAACCCTCAGAAGATGCACGGGACTGGATGCCTCAGTTTCCCCACATATCAGACAGAGCTGACAGTGGCCACCCATCATTCCTCAGGATGGTATGTGCCTGATCCTGAGTCTCACATGCACACGAGAGGCAGGCCACGCCCTCGGGCTTCCCGCCTCCGGACACCGAGGCCGGCTCACCAGTGGTTGCAGCCATCAGGCCTGGCCAGCTGGGTGCCTGGACGGTGCCGCTCGCCAGTCAGCAGGTCCAGGCAGCCACAGTGCCCAGGCTGCACACAGATGGTCCCGTCAGCACTCAGCACTTGGCCCAGGGGACAGTAGCAGCCTGGTTGGCAGCGCCAAACACAGTGCTGTGGGGACAGCGAGGGAGGGCTCCGGTCAGAACCAAGGAGGGCTGTGGGGTGGGGGCAGTCAGTGGGGAGCCATAGAGGACCCTGGAAGGGTGCAGAGGCGGGAGGCTGAAGAGGACAAAAAGTACGGCCTTCAGCACAGAGGTATTCCTTTTTCTGGTACAGGGAACTAAACTCAGGACTTCATGCTTGCCAGGCAGGCACAGTGCCACTGGTTTTCATTTTAAATACAGTTTGTGTTTGAAGTTTTGTTAAGAAAGGCAGGAAGGGAGTCAGGCCTGATGATGCATGATTGGAATCCCAGCCAGGATCAGAAGGCTGAGGCAGGAGGATCACCGTGAGTCGCAGGCCAGCCTGGGCAAAACAGTGAGCTCAAGGCCAGCCCGAATTACACAGTGAGACCCTGTCTCAGAAAGCAAAAAAACTTAAAAAAAAAAAAACAAGAACAAGGGCTGGAGATTTAGCTCAGTGGTTCCTGCCTAGCAAGTGCAAGGTCCCTGGTTCGATCCTGGGTAACCACATACAACAATACCGGGCATGGTGGCCACGCCAACCAGCAGTCAGTATCACACACCACAAATGCCAGGTTTGGTGGCTCAAGCCTGTAACCCCAGCATTTGGGAGGCAGAGGCAGGAGGGTTGCTGAGTTTGGGGCTTGCCTAGGCTACATAGTGAGCTCAGGGCTAGCCTGAACTACAAAGCGAGACCCTGTCTCAAAAAACAAAACAAAACAAAGGAAGAAAGCCAGGAAGGGGAAGAAGCCGGCTTTGTCAGTCTTCCTCCTCCAGAAGGTGGCTTTGAGGGTACAGGGACCCTGTCTGTGTCTATGGCACCACGGTGGGTCCTGAGGAAATACTTTCACACACAGTTGAGATTTGCATGTGAAAATGCTTATGGCGCTTAGGGTGATATAGTGGGGTGTTTTCTCTTTCTACTTGTGCTACATTTATAATAAATTTTTGCTTTAAAAGAGGGGCCGCCAACCTGGCATGTGCTAATTATAGCCAAATTCCAGGACCCTGTCTGCCCAGTGCCAGGACAGCCCCTCGAGCCCAGCCATACCCATGAGGTGGCCTGGGGTCAGAGGTTACGTGGGGATGCCGGGGAAGCCCAGACTCACCATGAGGTCGTCACAGGAGCGGGGGCAGGGAGGGCCACAGAGGCTATACTCGGCCCCTTCGATGGCAGTGCAGTTGGTCACTAGGAAGGGGACCGGATGGGCTGAGAACAGTGCTGCTCCCCCACCTTCTCCTCTGGTCCTAGCCCACTGCGCCCCTGGCAGGTACCTGGGCATGGCTGAGCCTGGCAAGTCTCCCCCTGGGCCTGAGGCCCCTCGCAGAAGTGGCCCAGGCCCTCGGGTGGTGGCTGGTCACAGGCCCGAGTCCGGCTGTGCAGGCCTCCTCCACAGGTCCGACTGCAGCTGGACCAGGGCCCCCAGGGCCCCCAGCCCCCCGCTCCTAGGAGACAGCAAGCGAAGGCAAGTGCAAGGGCTTGGTGGGGCCTGGGGCAGCTGGCACCACTGCGTGGCAGGAGTCAGCCCACAGGGCTGGGCACTCACGGTCACAGGCAGGCAGGAGGCACGGCTCCTCCTCAGCTTCCGGTCCCGGGCAGAGGGCTATGGGGGCAGCTGAGGGGGGCGGCAGAGCCTGGCTGGGCAGTACCACGCGGGGGGAGCTGGGACAGAAGCGGTGCCGGTGTCGGTGGGCAGGCCCGCAGGAAGCCGAGCACTCGCTCCAGGGGGTCCAGGGGGTCCACACGGGCTGGACTTCGGGTGCACAGGAGAGAGAAGGCGAGGGCTCAGGCTGGGTGCAGCGAACGTGGCAGCCCTCTGTCCCCCCACCCAGCTGCCCGGGAGTGGGCAGGGACAGGTCCCGGCGGGGGCCTTTCTCACCCTCCTCACAAGGCCGGGAGGTGCAGTTGGTGACGAGCCCAGAGACACAGGAGCTGTAAAGGTAACAGCACAGTACTGGGCGGCCCTCCGGAGCCCCTGGTGTCCCCCAAACCCTGCGCTCCAGTCCTCACTCCGGCACAAGCCAGAGTGACCTCACCGGGGTCTTTGCAGAGGTGGCCGAGTTAAAGCGTGGCCGGTCACCGGGTGGCCCTACCCCAAAGCCAGCACAGGAGGGGAGGGAGGCCTGGGCGGCCGGGGGCAGGCGGGTCCCGCCTCTGAGGGCTGGAGGCCTCCCCTGCCCCGGGCACAGCAGCTCAGCAGGGCTCAGGAGCACCAGCCCCACAGGACAGGGTCTCACCAGCTCTCACACGGACTCAGCACGGCAGTGCCGGGGGGGTGAAGGCGGCCCCTGTGGGCACAGGGACAGTCCTGGGGGGCCACACACACACTGTTCTGGAATGGAAAGCTGCCTGTCACCTCCAGTGCCAGCCAGGCTCCTACCCAGCCAAGGCTGGCACCCACTCCTGAAGCGCCTCAAAAAACACCACCCACCCCGGCATAGTTCTCCCAGCCCCTCCTACAGGACAAAGGCAGACCAGGGCAGGAGGAATTGGCCCCTGAAGCTGAACTATCAAATGCCCTCGAAATCACCTAAGAAAAAAATGAAATATGAGATTTGTTTTCGGTGGTACTGAGGATTGAACCCAGGGCTTTTTGACTGAGCTACATCCCTAGACCATTTTACTTTTAATTTTGAGACAGGGTCTCATTAAGTCACTTATTTGCCTAAGCTGGGCTCAACTTGTGATCCTCCTGCCTCAGCCTTCCCAAGTTCTGGTATACAGACATGTGCCACCACACACAGTGACAGTATTTAATTTGAACAGTTGTGAAAAAACCCTGACCACCCTCAAATTGTATTCAACAACAGAACAGAGGAAGCGATGTGTACAGGATGTTTAGGCAGATTTGGACCCAGCCCTAGACATACCCATCCCTTCCCCCACCCCGCCTTGCAGCGGCTGCTTGGCCCCTGGCCCAGCCGCCCCGGGCTCTGAGTTCTCGGCCCCTCCTGCCATGCTCTAGATTCCCCCTCAGCGTGGCCCGAGCCCACAGTAGTGCCTGTCCCTTCCCGCCACCCCGGCCCTCCTGCCCGTGCCCTGCAGGGAGACACTCACCAGCAGGAGCATCCCCGGTGGGCAGTAGCAGCCTGGGTGGCAGGTCTGGTTAGCTCCTCCCGGGGCACTGAGCTCTGCACAGGAGGCGGGGCCCTGGGCACAGTCCTGCCACCGCTGTCCCCGGGGGCACACACCAGGCACCGGCCCTGCAGTCGGAATCGGCAGGCTTGTCTCCTGGGCCCCCCTGAAGAGGCGTCCGCCCCAGTGACAGGCAGCCCCGAGGGCGGCACAGGGCGGAAGGGGGGGGGGCGGGGGCGGGGCGGGCCTCACCTGCGCAGGGCTGCAGGCCGCAAGCGGAGAACTCCACGGTGCTGCTGCCTCGGGTGCGGTTCCTGTAGCCACCGCCACAGGGCACAGAGCACGGAGTCCAGGGACCCCACGTCCCCCCGGGACCTGGGGGTGGCACCAAGGCTGCCGCAGGCCCCGCCTCCCACACCTGGACAGCAGGTGGAACCCTCCCTCCTCACCCCTCCAGCCACCTGGCCTGGGGACGCTGCACTGGCGGCGGCTCTGAAAGGGGGTCTCACAGGGACGCGGTGAGCAGCTCTGAGGCACCGTCTTGGGGCGTCTCTCCCAGGGCCTGGAGCACCCCGTGGGCTATTCTCGCTCCCCTCAGGACGCCAGCCTGCTCTCACCTCTACACGGCCGCAGACTGCAGAATTCAGCTTCCATACTGGGGCCCTGGCACTCAGCACCCCCAAAGGCAGCGGGGGGTGCGGTGCCTGTCCGGAAGTGCCGCCGCACGCCCACGTCACAGCTGCGGCTGCAGGGGCTCCACGGGGTCCAGGGGCTCCAGCCACAGGCCACTGCAGTCGGGGGGGGGGTCACACGGCCAGGTCCAACCACCCTGAGCCTCGCCTCACTCCCACGAGCTCATCTCGGGGAGACCCAGGGCCCCCGCGGTCCCTGACACCGGCCCCGCTTGGAGTACCTGGGCAGGGCTCGGAGGTGCACAGCATCTCGCCGGAGGTACAGGTGCTGCGGAGGGAGGGCGGTGAGCCGGCCCCGGCCCCCACCCCCGCCACCACCGTGCCCACTCCCAGCGCTCAGAGCTCAGGGGTGACCAGCACCCCGTCACCCGGGGCCACCCTCAGGGGCTCCTCCATGCCCCAGGCACTGTGTCCCTTTGTCACAAAGCTTCATCAGGGGCTTTTCGTACTTTTTATTCCATTTCCATTTACTAAATGCCCCTCGGAAATGACCTCGAGTGACAAAAGCAAATAGCAGCGATTTAGAGAGGAGTACTGGGTATTGCTCTTTCTCTGTAGTTTTTTTCCGTGCATGTGTTAAAGGCTGCCTGGAAAATCCCGGGTGTAACAGAAAAATAATCGGAGAGAAGAGAGAAAGGGGCTGGGGAGGAATAATAAAATAAGGCATTGGAGGAGGGGCTCAGCGGACCGAATACAAAAACAAAACGAGGAAGAAAAGGCAATGAAACGCAGAGGAACTAGACTCAGAGCGCCCCCTGCTGGCAAAATCTGGGCGAGCTGTGAGTACCGGGGTGCTTCAGTCTTGGGTAGAAATAAAGTGGATCCCAGGGAAGGAATGATACCCAGAAAACAGAAGCATCAGGGGACAGAGATCCGAACCCCGTCCCCAGCCCCTGCTCCCATCACACAGCGCACGTCTCCCCCACAGGGAGGCCCCCTTTAGGAGCCAGCCCCCGTGGACACACTCTCACCCTGACTGGCACCTACCAGTTGTTACAGGTGTCCGGGTGAGCCACCGCCCCAGGTGCATAGAGCCGCCCATGCAGCTGGCAGGGGCACTGAGTGTGCGGCAGGCAGCTGGCATTGTGCAGAAAGAGGCCGAGGGGGCAGGCACAGCCAGGGGCACAGGCGCCCATACACTCCACCCCAGGGTCCCGCGCCAGGCACAGCTGAGGGCACGGGCCCCCTTCCTGGTGACACTGGTCTGCTGAGCGGAACACCATGTCGCCAGGGCACTGGGCTGCACAGGGAGACAGAGCGGCTCTGGGCAGGGGCAAAGGGAAGAGAAGGGGGCCTGACAGGGAGGGGCGAGGGGCCTCCCTCCCCGGCCTCCCAGGCTCGCTCCAGCGGCTGCGATGTCACCAGTGAGGACTCGTGACTTTTCTCCACTTGGTGCAATTTTTTGTTTTGTTTTGCTTTGTGACAGCGTTTTGAGATTTATTTCAAATTGTCCTTGAACTCCCTATGTAGCCCAGGCTGGCTTCAAACTCCCAGCAATTTTCCTGCCTTGGCCTCCTGAGCGCTGGGATAAGGGTGGGCGCCACCACGCCCACTGACACAGATGTCCTTGAGAGAGCAGAGGAGGGCGCTGTCTGAGCCAGCAGAACTGGAGCGTGAGCAGGGGCGCGGTGCCGCTGGTGCAGGACTCTGCCCACCACACTGCCCTCCGAGGAGGAGGAGGAGGAGGAGGAGGAGGAGGCTGCCCTTGGGGCGCAGCCCGGCAGCCAGGAGCCCGGCCCGTGGGTGGGAGAGGAGACCTGCGGTGGCCCTGGCTCAGGCCCCCAAGGCCCGGGTGAGCGCAGGGCCTGGCAGCCCCAGGGCGTGGCCCTCTGGAAGGTGGGGCAGAGCCCGGTACCTGCGCAGGGCTGTGTGTTGCAGTCCCGGGTCTGACTGTGGGGGCCCTGGCACACGGGGTGCCCGGGGGCCGGGCCGTCACAGCTGCGCCCGCGGGTTTGCACACCCCCACCGCAGGGGGCTGAGCAGGCGGACCAGGAAGCCCACGGGCCCCAGCTGCTGGGCGCTGCAGGGAGAGGGGGTCCCAGTCACAGACGCGCGCCGTGTGGCAGGGGAGGCCCCGAGGGGTGGGCAGGCCGGGCGGGCTCACAGGCTCCCCTCGCAGCCGCGCCCGGCCAGCCCCGCGAGGACGGACCCACCTGGGCACTCTGGGGCGCTGCAGGGCTCCTCCTGGCTCGCCTCTCCTTGGCAGGGACCGCTGCGGCCAGGGCAGAGCCGGAAGCGCCGCCGCCAGCCCGGGCCCCCTCCGGGGAGCAGGCAGCTCTGGGAGCAGGGCGTCCAGGGCATCCAGGGCGTCCAGCCCCGCTCCTCTGCAGGGCGCCGGGGGGGCGAGGGGCTCATGAGGACGAGAGGCACCACGCGGGCGCGGCAGGCCCGTCCCTCAGCCGCTGGAGCCCTGTGCCCAGCCCACTCTCGCTGCCCCCTGCGGGCGCTGCTCCTCCGGCCCAACCTGCTCGGACGTCTGGGCCGCCGGGGCCCCCGCGAGAGCCTGTCTCTCTCCCACCAAGGTCCACCCCCAGGCCCGCTCCAAGGCTGCCCCCAACCGCAGGGGCTTCGCTAACTACCCTCCCAGGGCGCCCGGGTCCCTTCCTGCTGTGTCCCGGGCTGGCACGGGCAGGGGGAGCGGGCCTTCGCCATACCTGGCCCACACTCCGCGTGGCAGGGCTGCAGCTCCTGGCTGTTGCCCTCACAGGGGGCCCCTCCGAAGGCAGCGGGAGGGTTGGAGGGGGACCTGGGGAGAGAGGCGGCTGGGCACCTGCCCTCCGGTCCTCCCGCCCCGCTCGGCTCGGCCTCTTCCTGTGTCCTCCGCAGCCTGCACACCTGAACCTGGCCTTCACTCCGGGGCCACAGGACCGGTCGCAGGGAGCCCAGGTGGACCAGGCCGACCAGCTGCAGGCCCGGGGGCAGCTGCCTGGCTCGCACCGCACTGCGCCCTCCTCACACACGCTGGGGGAGGGCGGGAACCGTCAGCACCAGGAGGTGGCGCGGTGCCCGCCCGCCCGGCGCCCTCCCTGCCAAGCCCTCTCACCAGCGGCTGCAGTTGTCCAGCACAAAGGGCGACCCCGGCTGCCTCAGCTCTCCGCCCGCGAGGCAGGGGCACTCGGAGAGGGGCAGGCAGCCAGAGTCATGGAGGAAGAGCCCCGGCGGACAGCGGCATCCTGGGTCGGGAGAGGGGAGGCTGGGGTCTGAGGGCAGGCGGCCCGGTGGGCACCCCTCTCTCCCGCTGCGCGGGTCTGCCTCACCCTCCACACACTGCCCAGTGCAGCTGCTGTTGGCCTCAGGATCCAGGCAGGAAGGTGGGCACAGGGGCACCAGCCCCTCCTGGCACATCTCCACATTCACGTGTACAAGCCCCGGTTCACAGTCTGGGGGGAGAAGGCCACCTTGTGGGGCGAGCCCAGGGGGGCCGAGAGCCGCCCGTGCCCAGCACCCTCTTACCTGTGGCACCCGTACAGGGCTGCAAGCCACAGGGCACCCTCTCCTGGGAGGCCCCGGGGCAGGGGCCACCGCCGTTCTTGGGTGGGGGGTCCACGCAGCTCCTCCGGCGAGTCTGGTGGCCACGCCCACAGGAGACGCTGCAGGGGCCCCAGGCCTCCCACTCAGCCCAGGCCCCGGCCACTGCGGGGAGGGAGAGCAGGGATCCGGCAGAGAGGTCTCGAGGAGGCGCGTGTGGTGCCGGAGGGGCGCCAGGCCCGGCCCTCGCCCAGCGGCAGCACAGCTCAGAGTGCCGAAGCAGCCGGCTCTGTCCCCCGGGGGAGGGTCCTGGGCCTCCGGGGGTAGAAGATCTGTGCCCAGCGAGGGGCGGTGCCCGAGCAAACCCTGAGTCTGGTGCAGTGCGTGAGAGCGGCCAAGTGGTACTGGGCGGCAGATCCGGGGGCTAAGGAGAGCCCCACAGGAAACCCCTCTCGGATGCAGAGGTGAGTGGGGCCACCCCTCGGGCTCACAGGACAAACGCCACAGGCCAAAGAGCTTTGGACAGGGAGCCCGGGGCAAGTGGAGCGTTTGTTTGAGGTCTGGCTGCAGAGCTCACGGAGCCCACTTCTGGAGCCCATCCGTCCTCCACATCGCCCCACTACCCTCGATACCCACAGGCTGGGTGACCGTGGGTCCCGCTTCCCGCAGAGACCCGGCATGTGGCAGTGGGGCTCATTTGCCCAGGCAAGAGAGGCCTGGGTGCCGACCCTGCCCCTCGGGCCTGGCTACCTGGGCAGGCCTGCAGGAAGCAGGGCTGGGCGCGCAGCCGGTCTGCCGGGCAGCTGCCCCCAGAAAAGGCAGGCCGCAGCTGTGTCCGGTGCTGGAAGGCGAAGCCCAGGCCGCAGCTGCGGCTGCAGCCGCTCCAGCTGGACCAGGGTGCCAGGGTGCAGCCCCCTAGGGGACGAGGGCAGGTCAGAGGGCTCACAGCGGTGGGGGCCTTGGGGCTGGCCCTGGCACGGGCAGCACCTACCGCAGCCGTCCTCATCGGAGCCGTCCTGGCAGTCCCAGTGCAGGTCGCAGCGCCGCTCGGCGGGCAGACACTCCCCACTGCCACAGCGCAGCTGGCTCGGAGAGCAGTGGGCCCTGGAGCCCGGCAGCCCGGGCAGCACTGTAGTGGGCACCGTGAAGGGCTCTGTGCCCCCTGTGCACGGGGAGTGGGAGAGAAGGGGCCTCATGGTGGCAAGTGGAGCCCTTTGGACCTCAGGCCGAGTGGGGCCGCGCTTGCTGGGCGGAGCCTGGCCTCCCTCCCGGTGCCTCTGCCTCCTCCACTACTGAGAGTGAGCTGTGCACTGGTCTTGGTGGAAACAGGTCTCGGTCTCTCTGCTCATCAAAGGCTCTTACAGAGCTCAGAGTGGGGTCAGAGCACTAGAAAGTCAGTTCACTCCCTGGGGTAGGTACCCTTATCTCGGGGGGCTACTCCCTCGGGGGGCTACTTCCTTGGCTGAGACTGGTTAATGCTTCATTTCTCGTTTCCTGATTGCAAGACAAGATTTTGATCATAATGATCTACTTTGGGTGGATGGATGGATGGGTGGATAGATGGATGGATGGATGGACCAATGGATAAATGCATAGAGGATTGGGTTGAGTGAGTGGAAGACAGATGGACAGTTAGAGGGAGGATGGCTGGACGGGTGGATGTAATGGGGATGGGTACAGACATGGGTGGACCAGTGGGTAAACGGTAGGGGATGGATTGGTGGCTGAGTACAGGGGTGGATGTGTGGATGAACCACCTCAAAGCTCAGGCAGGTTTTATAAAGCAGGTGGAGACCCAAGGCCTCTTCACTCCCCTCTTCGCCATCTCCAGACTCTCCCAAGTCCTGTGTTCACACTCTCAGTTTCTCTCTGCTCCCCGCTGCCCTGTCCTCACCCAGATCCTGCCCACGTGACTGAGAAACAGGCTCAGGGACCCCAGACCCGAAGCCGTCTCGTCACCCTAGTACCTGCCACGGGCCCTCCGCTCACCGCAGTGACGCTCATCAGAGCTGTCCAGGCAGTCCTCCCTCCCGTCGCAGAGCTGGGCCCGCTCCACGCAGCCCAGCACCTCACAGGGCACCTGCCCAGGGCTGCACCTCACAGGCGGGAAGGGCTCGGGGGCGACGCTGCGGCCTGTGGGTGAATGAAAGGCTGGGTCACCAGATGGACATCGGGATCCCACTAGCTGACCAAGGGTCTCGTGGGCCCTGTCCCCCCTCCCTGGTCACTTCCTGGAGGTCCCCGACCTCCTGCTCTTGGCATCCGAGGGAGCCCACTTTCTGGCCCTCTGGGGATGATGGAAATGGAGCCAAATGGGTCAGAAAACTTGGGCCTTGGGCCTGGTTCTACCAAAAATGGCCTTGAGCAGTATGACCTTGACTGCTCTCAGGGCTCGGTGCCCTCCCAGAGAAGCTGGGCTCTGGTTCGCACGCACGGTCTCGGGACCTTACCAGCGGGGCGCCCCAGCGTCAGTGGGCGTGGGGGGAGCGCGGTCACAGCTGCCATTCCTGGTGGCGGGCTCACGGCCCCGCGGTGGGGTACGGGCGTGGCGGCCATGGACTGCACGGGCGCCCCAGAGCTCAGGCGGGAGCGCTCAGAGGCTGGGACAGGATGGGCTGGCTGCTCCTCTGTGGGCGGGAGGGAAGTGAGTTGGTGCTGCCGGCTCTCCTTGCCATGACAGGGAGGGACACGGGCCTGGAGAGGCCACGCCAGGCCTATGGGTGGCAGAGGTGACACTGCAATCCCCAAGGCCATCGGAGGATGTGCGCCAAGATGTCACTGTCCGTGCCCCGGAATGGCAGGGAGTGTGCCAGGGACAAGCATCTGGGCGGGGACTGGAGCTTCCACACGTACCTGCAGGAGGCTTGGAGGGCCTCTGCCCGGCATGCCAATGTCCAGCTTCCGCCGGGCCCTGCAGAGGCACAGGGCTCAGCCACCCAGCACCTCCAGGTGCCGAGGAGTCAGTGCCGCAGGAGGCTGGGCTGCTCCCTCCGGGCTGTGCCCTGAGGGGCTGGGGGCTCAGGAGCCGGTCCTCAGCGCCTCCCCTCCCCTAGTACTCAAGCCCCAGACTCCTGCCAGGCTGTCCCTGCGGAAAGAGCTCTGCCCGTTTCTCCACGTGACATGTCCCCGCCACCCCAATTACTCGAGCCACATGCAGAGGCTCGGGAGAGCCTGACTCGGCTCTTCTAGCTCCCAGCCCCAGCAGGGCCCTTGTCCCCCACATTCCTCCAGGCCGCTGTCCCGCCCTGTGCCTCGCTGTACCTCTGTCTGGCCCTTGGGTCCCTCAGCCCTCGCTGGCACTGACCGCACCCTAGACGGCCCCCAGGTAGGCCCGCCAGAGCAGCGCCAGCGAGCGCGAGCGGAGAAACGAGAAAGGGGGCCGTGAGGGCCGGGCCTTCCCCACTCACCTCCTGGGGCTCGGTGGAGGAGAGGGCTGAGGTCCCGGCTGTGGGGTAGGATCTGGGAAGAGAAACCGCCAAGGAGCTTCCGGGGTCTCCCTGCCCCAGGGGCCCCATCCAGGAAGGGTCCGGGGTCTCCGGGGCAGAGTGGGACATCCGGGAAGGACACAGCCCGCGGGGTGGTGAGCTCTACGCGAGGCTGTCAGCTTGCTCGCCTGTCCGGATCACCAGGGCGGGGTGCCAAGCGCCCCTGCAGGCCCCGATGTGGCCGCCCAGCCAGGCGCTGGGGCTGCTGGACCGGGCCCCACCCCGAACCCCGAACTGCAGATGCTGTCGGAAGGCACAGAAGCCCAGGTCCGGGGTAGAGTGGGTCCGGGATGCCCGGGCGTGAGGGGTCCGCAGTTTGGGCAGATGCCCCCATGTGGCCGTTCCCTCTAGGTGCAGGCACGGGCCGAGCTGAACGGCCTTACCCGCGGGGCCCGCAGCCTTCCTCATCAGAGCGGTCCCCACAGTCTGCGGCACCGTCACACGGGGCCCCGCCTGGGGCACACTCCCCGCTGGCACATCGGAACCCGGCTCCCAGGCACTGGGCTGCCGCCGAGGACACTGCGCGGTGGAAGGTGTTGCTCAGGGCTCTTGCTGGGCCCCGCCCACTCCGGCGGACCCCCCCCCCCCTGCCCGGCCCTACCTGGCCCACAGCCCAGCAGCTCCGCCCACTGGAGGGTGCTCCGGCCGACTTCGCTGCGGGGGCTGCTGCGGGGCCAGAACCTCACGTACCTTGCCTCAACCAGCCGGCCGAACGTCCACTCCTTGGGGACCGCACTGGCCCCGCTCCCAGGGAAAGGCTGCGGCACGGGGTACCCACAGTGACCCTGACCCTGCTGGTCACCCACCCACGCAAGTCCCCCAACCTTCAGCGCGTGGACCCCCGGCAGGCTGTGGGAGTCTGACCCTGGCTGACCCTTCAGTTGTGGACACTTGCATGGGCTGAGTCTTCGGGCCCACGGCCAGCTCCCTGGAGGACACGGCCCTGAGACGTCTGCCCAAGTGCGGCCACTGCTGTGGTCCCTGACGTCCAGTAGGCAGCATACAGTCCCTGCTACTCGCCAGGGGTGTGTGAGCACCCAGGGCGGGGGCCGGCCCTCCAGGAGACCAAAAGGCCCTTGGGGACAAACACTACGGCATCCACAAAGGGGTGCAAAGGCTTGGGTGTTTGGTACCTCGGGTAGGGACAGCGTGCCAGGCAGGACGTCACGATAGTCGTGCCAGTGGAGCCCATCACTGCTGAACTGGAGCGAGAACCTGGGGACGTGGGCATCAGAGGAGAGGGTCTCCCGCACCACAATGCCTGGGAGCAGTCAGGGAGGACAGCGGGTCAGCGCGGAAGGGGCCGCTCCCGCCCCACCCACCCCGTCCTCTGCCTCCCGCTGACCGGTGAGGTTCTGGGGCCGCAGCAGGTCGAGCTGCAGATAGGGGGGCTGGAGGTACATCTCAGCCTGAGCCCCTTCCTCAGGGCTGGGGGGCTCAGCGGAAACTCCAGGAAAGGCCTGGGTGGGGTGCTCCAGCCGCAGGCTGCCCGTGGGCAGTTGGGCCAGGCCCAGGGGCGAATAGCAGGGATCTGTATGCAGCAGAGAGAAGTGGCTGGAGGGCATTGTAGCTGGGCACCAGGGGCACAGTTAGGAAACTGCAGGCAGCTGGGGGTACAAAGGGCCACACCAGTGACCTTGGCCCAGGACACAGAGATGAGCAGGGGACTTGGGACAGGACAACTCCTGACCTCAGGATAACTTCCAGCATGTGGGGGACCATGGCCTCCCCAGACATGTCTCCCTGGCCCAGGCCCAGCCCCCAAGGGCCCTGTGCCCCTCAGCATCCACTACAGCAGCACGCAGTCTCACCTCCTGGTTGGGGCAGAACGTAGGTGACCAGAGGGGGTCCAGTCCGAGGGCTGGGGGCTGCAGCCGGGGCTGGGGTGGCCGTGAGGGACGCTGTCTGGTTTCCTCCTGTGGGGAGACCCAGGGAGGCTCATGTCCAATCTGGCCGAGCGTTCTCTCTCCCGTGAGTTCCCAGGAGTCCCAGCAATGAGTCCCCAGCTGGGAAGGGCGCCTCCTTCCCTCGCTGCGAACTGGGGCTGCCATACCCACCGGACATGGCGGGAACACGGAGTGAAACTACTCGCCCGAGGCCATTTAGGACCAGGACAGAGCAGGTGCAGTTGCTTCTGTGCCACCGTTTGCTGGCTGGCCCACCCCTGGCCTCCCCAGCTGTGGGCACGCTTGCAGGAGCAGGAAGACGGACCGGCCGGCTTCCTGCTCCCGCGTGCCCTCCTCCTCCCTGGGGTCCTGGGCTGAGCCAGGCCGACTCACGGGGAAGGGCGCAGCGGCAGCACGATTCTCCCGCTCCTTCCACCAGCACCTGGCCCTGCAGGACACAGACGTCAGGCCGCCTCCAGCCCCTCCCCCAGAGCCCGGGGCCGGCCTCTCCACACCGCTCTCTTCCCGGACCCTGCTGTCTTCCAGCCCTGGGCACCTCACCTGGGAGCAGTTGCCCAGCGGGCAGTAGAGGGAACAGTGCACAGTGCTGGGGTGCAGACACTGGCACACAGTGCAGGGGCCCCTGCGCCAGCGCTCCCCGATGCGGTGCACGCGGCCCTGCTGCTCGCAGCCTCGGCACGGCTCCGTCTGGCACCTGACGGAGGGACAGAGGGACAGAGGGACAGAGGGACAGTCCAGCCTGGGGAGGGGCTCAGCTGGGGTGACCTCCAACCGGAAGTCTGCCCCCCAGGGGGCGCACGGGCACAAAGCTGAAGCCGGAGAAACCTGGGCCCCCGGGGCCTCTGGAGCTCAGACTGGGATGGCAGAGAGCAGGCCCACACTTGGGGTCTGGGCAGACGTGAAGTGCCCATCCTGTGAAGGGCACGCGGGAAGCCCCGCTGTGGGGTGGGGGCAGAGAGCGTCCCGGCTGTACCTGCGGGCCTTGCGGTGGATGCCACGGCACTGGCGGCCACGGCCGGCCTGGCGGGGGTTGTTGGGGCTCCGGAAGGACCACTGGACGCTCTGGCTTCCACAGGGGCCCAGGCACTCGGCCCAGGGTGACCAGGAGGACCAGCCACAGTTCACTGAGAGAGGAGAGCGAGGTGCAGGATGAGGGTGGGCACCCCTGGCACCCAGGGAAGGGCTGCTGTAGGACATGCTCACCAGCACAGTCTGGGTTGGGTCGGCAGCGCTGGGGCCGCCCACGCTGGCAGACGCAGAGCTGGCAGTTCGCCTTGATTTGCTGCCCAGGCCAGTAGCGTGCACCATCCACCAGGCAGGGGCACTGCTGGGGCCACATGCACCGCTCTTCGGGGCCTAGCACCTGCCCTTCTGGGCACCAGCACCCTGAGGAAGGCCCGGGGTGAGTGTCCATGTGCAGGCAAGGCCACCGCAGACCCTGGGCCCAGAGCCCTCTCACCTGGGCTGCTGCAGGGCTGCTCCAGAGGGCACACAGCCTGGCCAGAGACGTCGTCGCAGGTCAGAGGGCAGGGGGCACAGGGCCAGAACACCAGCCCCCCCGAGCAGGTGCCATCAGGGCAGCCATCCTGGGGGCAAGGCTCTGCAAGGGAGCGGAGCGGAACCGAGGTCGGGCGGGGCTGGGGCCTGTGCCCCCCGGGGGCCTCTTCCTGTCACTCACTGGTCTGGCGGGTACTGTGAGCGTCCGCAGGCAGCGGGGCACAGGTCTGGCCCCCGTTCTGGGGAGGGCGGCACTGCCGGCGCCGCGTCGTGGTGCCCCCGCACTGCTCTGGGCACGGAGACCAAGGAGACCAGGACCCCCACTCTCCGTCCACTGTTGGGAGGGCCCATGGGGGCGGGAGGGACATGAGGTGGGCCTCGGCCAGCGGTCTCTCGGGTGCACTCTGACCCTCCCTGGGGCGTCCCACCGTCACCTGGGCAGGCCTCGGCAAAGCAGGCCTCAGACTGGCGCTCAGGGCCCGGGCAGCGCTGCAGCACCGGAAGGCCGGGCGGGGAGCAGCGGCGACTCCGGCCCCGCACCCCGGGCCCACAGGTCCGGCTGCACGGCTCCCACGGGCTCCAGGGGCCCCAGGCCCCACAAGCCTGCTCCTCGGGGGAAGGCCCTGCCTCCCCCGGGGCCGCCTCGCAGTCAGGCCGCCCGTCACACACCTGAGGAGGCGACAGGCTCAGGGCTGCGCCTGCGCACTGGGGACGCAGCGGCTCTGCCTCCTCCACCCCGCCCCCAGCCTCACCCTCTGGAAGCCAATGCAGCTGCCGTTAGGGCACGAGTATTCCGGGCAGGGGAACCCCGTTGCGTTGTGGCCTGCTGGGGCTGGCAGCCCCTCTGGGCAAGAAGAGAAAACAAATCAGCAGGAAATGGGACCACCCGGGCACCCCAGCATTGGCCCCCGGAGGGGAGAGGGGAGGACGGGGCCTCACCACAGCCCAGTTCATCCTCGCCCTGGGGACAGTCAGAGAGTCCATCGCAAAGCTGCCTGGGGTCCAGGCACAGCCAGGGGGCCAGGCCACAGGGGAGGAGGCCCGGGCATGGGGGCAGCTGGGTGGAGCCTGTGGGCAGGGAAGAAGGATCTGAGCTTCTCCAAGGGGTGGGCAGGGAGGCCTGGGCACAGGAGAAGGAGGTGGCATGGGGGGCAACACCCCGCCAAAGAAACCGGGCTCCTAGGAGGGCCTGCAGATGCCTCCTCTCTGGGAGGCGACAGGGCGCAAGTGCTGACTGCCGGACATGGGTGGAGGGACCCGGGGTCCAAACGGAACAGCTCCCAGACCCTCTGAGCTGCGGCCCTCCCTCTACCCCTTCTCGCCTGTGCGAGCGAAGACAGAAGGCTTTTTCTTCACTCTCCCCCGGGGAGCCAGGAAGAGCAAACCTCAAAGTGGCACAGAACACAGGTGCCTTCAGAGCCTGCGGTTGCCCAGTCACCTCTGGCTGCAGTCCTACGTGTGCTCAGCAGGGGGCAATAGCGGGGGCGTCCTGGGGGCGACTCTCACCGCAGACCTCGGGACTCTCGTCCCAGCCGTCCGGGCACTGAGGCTCCCCGTCGCACAGCTGCCCCGGGGACACGCAGCGCGCGCTGCCGTGAGCGCAAGGCACTTGGTGCGGCGCGCAGGGCCCCGTGCAGCCCAGCTCGTCGCTGCCGTCCGCGCAGTCCTCCTCCTGGTCGCAGCGCCAGAGGCGCGGGGCGCACTCACCGCTGGCGCACCGGAACTCCGAGGGGCCGCAGGGGGCTGCGAGGAGGGGTGGAGGGCGGGCTGGGCCGCGGGCCTTGAGCCGTGTCTGAGCTGCCGGCTCCCTCAGCCCTCCCAGGGTCCCTCGTCCTGCTCTCCTCTGCCCACGCTCAGAGGGAGGCCTCAAACACCAGGAGGTAAGGCTGCCCCTCGGTGCCTCTCCGTCACTCTCCTTTCCTCCTCCCTCCTCCCTGCAGTCCTCCCGCTCACTCCAGACTCCAGCCCAGGCCCTGCCCCACGCCTCCCTCTGAGATGCCCTCCTATGCCCTCCTCAGGGGGTCAGGCCTCCAGCTTAGCACTGTCTCGGGGAAGACTCACCAGGGCTTAGTGCACGTTCCGGGGAACCCAGCGAGGGCCCGGGGAGGGTGCTGGCGGGGGGAGTGGGCAGAGAGGGCAGGGGGCAGTGTCCGGGGCCCTCGTCGGCCCCATCCGGGCAGTCCCAGACTCCGTCGCACCGCCGCAAGACGCCCACACAGGTGCCGTCGAGGCAGGACACCTCCCCAGGGACGCAGCTCTCCTGCCCTGCAGTGGAACGGGAGGGTCGGCCCGGAGCCGGGACCTCCTCACTGCCAGGGTGCTCCTGCCATGGGCTCAGTCACGGTGGCCTCGTGAGTGGGCTGTGGGCCCTGGCAAGTCAGGGTGTGGGGAGGTTGGGGTCGTCAGAGCCTGGCCTGTGCTGGGTGGGCTCGGTCCAGGGAGAGACAGCTCACCCAGACAGGACTCCTCGTCAGCGGCGTCCGGACAGTCGGGGTGCCCGTCACACAGCAGGGCGAGGGGCAGGCAGCGCCCATCGCTGCAGGCCAGAGAGTCAGAGGGGCACGGGCAGCCCTGCTCATCCATGCCATCGCCACAGTCGTCCTGCCCGTCACAGAGCAGGGCCAGGGGCACACAGTGGCCAGAGCGACACGACACCTGGCCTTGCCCACAGCCTGGGGTGGCACAGCCTGGCAGGGACAGGGGGGGGTCAGAGAGAGCATCCTTCACGCCCCTCGCCACTCAGATGTTGCTCTGGGCAAAGGAAACAGGAGCCGAGAGAGGCACCCTGGGCACCGTCCCCGTCACCTGCACGCACCCTCCTCATCGGAGCCATCGCCGCAGTCGTCCTGATTGTCACAAAGCCACTCGCGGGGCACACAGTGCCCGCTCTCCTGGCACGGAGCCTCTCCTTCTGCACAGCCAGGCAACAGCTCCTCACAGGGGCCGCCGTCAGCCCCGCAGTGCCACTGGCCGCCCTGGCATGCGCTAAGCACAGCGTCCAGGTCAGTCGCAGCGGGGCCTGGCCGGCCGGGCCACTGTCCTCTGGGGAGCCCACTCACCAGTCCGCACAGTCCCTGCGCAGCGCCGTCCCCGGCGGGAAGAAGGTGCCGCCCCACTCGCAGGGGCAGGCGGCTGGCTCCACACAGGCACCCCCTGCGGTCACAGAGCGCGGGTGCAGAGCTCAGCCCACCACGCCGGTCCCTCCTGCTGCCCCGTGGCCTCTGCCCATCTGACCACACACCATGCAGCAGGGTCCCCGCGGGGCAGAAGCAGCCCTCCACACAGGTGACAGCCTGGCAGTGCCATCCAGGCGCAGGATGCTGGTCACGGCAGGTAGGCGGACACGAGGGGCCACAGGCTTCGTACGCCTGGCCGCCTTCACACTGCAGGGCTGGGTAGAGAGAAGAGAGGCCGGGCTCCCTGAGGTGCAGGGCCACCCGGAAGCAAGGTGGACGGGCGGGAGACGTGCCAGGCATGTGCCGTGGGCCCCTGCTGAGCCTGGAGCATGTCACCCCCACAGGGCAGCTCTTCCTCCATGTTTGGTTCTAGAAAAACACCTGACAGGCATGTGCAGCCCATATGCGTTGGGCCTTGGGTGATCTTTAAACAGAGGGGCGGGGGGCACCCTCCCGGGGCAGAGTGGAGGCAGGGCTGGGGGCAGGGGCACTCACGGCAGAGATCCTGGCTGCGCCAGCGCACATGGTGCCCGTGCCGGCTGCACTCGTCTGCGTAGGTGGCGATGGCTGAGCAGAGGCACTCACAGTCGCCGCCCGAGTCGCAGCTGTGGGAGGGAGCGGTTAGCCCGGCACCACCCCCGCCCCAGCGCCCCCGCCCCCCCGCAGCCGGCCTTCCTCACCCGCAGGCGTCATACACACACCGCTCGTAGTGCTGCTGCGGGGGCACCTCTGCGTGGCACGGGGTGAATGGCGGCTGCAGCATCGCCCCGCAGCGGGCTCGGGCCCAGGCTGCCCGGTGGGCATTCACCTGCAGCACCGAGTGCTCTCTGCAGCCCCAGGGCCGCCTGCCGGGCCCCAGAGCTGCGCCCCCTGGCCTCCCATGCCCCATACTCACGGCACAGGGATGCGGCAGGTCTCCCGGCTCGGGGCACAGGGGGTTGAGACGCCAGGAATGAGCCGCCAGCTCAGCCGTGGGCTCCAGGACTCCTTGGCGGCTCCGCAGGTCGTTGCTGGCGTCGCCATCGAAGTCCCCACAGAGGCCAGCCACACGCCCGCGGAAGTGGGGGGACAGCTGGATCAGCACCCGGGTACCTGGCAGCGGCACAGTGCAAAGCGACCTCACTGGCCCTCAGCAGCCCGAGTGAGGAGAAACCCGGGCAAAACACTGCCCTGCGTGTCAACCCGCAGGAGCCCTGGCTCCTTCCTGTTTGGGGAGGCCAGAGGTGACCAGCGGAGAGACAGACACTGGGGGCCGGGAACCCCTCCTCCGGTCTCATCAGGACAGGAATCCTGGCTGAGACCCCCAGTGCCACAGCCCTTGCTGGGCCAAGTCCATAATGGGATATTTTGCTTTCTCTCAATTTCTCACCAACAGTTAAATTTCTAACACGCCAACTGCTCATGTTTGGGTGGTGGGGTGTTAGGAGATCTATTTTCATTTCTTCATTCTAAAACTTGGTATTTTCTCAGTGTCTCTTGGACGAGGAGGTATTGCTTTCATCGCAAAGAGAAACAGAATTACGAAAACGATTTGGAAACTCCAACCACTCCCAGGGTAGCAAGGGCAGCACTAGGACAGGGGTACCGGGGGGGGCAGGAGGGCAGAGGTCCTGGTGCGGCCGTCACATCAGGCCCTGAAGTGGGCATCGGCCCCCGAGCCAGGCAGGCCTGGACAGAGAGGCTGGGGGAGTCCAGCCCTGGGTGCAGAGGGTGGGTGTGGGTCAGGTCCCCCAAGCCAGTCCTGACCTCCGTCCCAGAGCAGGCTGAGGCCCAGACGTGTCGTCAGCAGCAGGAAGAGGCCAGCATGGCGCAGGCTCAAGCCAGGGCCTGAGTAGACCTTGGGGGGCCTTATGCTCACCCCATTCACTGTCACTGCCCGGCCTGTGGAGGAGGAGAGGCGTTCGGGACGGAGGCCCTGGGTCTAGGAGCCCCTCCCAGTCTCTTCCCAGCGTTTTTGCTTCTGTGCTCCTGTGACCTCAGGCGGGTTGCTAGATTCCTGCGGGCCTGGGCTTTGGAGCCTCAAGAGTTGCGATCCCTGAATAGAGGGAGAGCCAGCAGCCCCACCACGCTAAGGACGGCCTGTCCCCGCCACACTGAGAGCTGCCCTGCAGCCCCGGCTCCGGTGCGTGGCCAGCCACCTCTGAGCATGTGCACCACGGTGCCCTCCAGCCGCACAGTCAGCGCCTTGGTGCAGGTGAGGCCACTGGCCCCGCAGGGCAGGTTCTGAGCGGAGATGCTGAAGCGGCCACGGGCCTCCCGCACCAGCAGGTACTCGCAGGCCCCGGGGAAGGTGAGCGACAGCCCGTCAAACGTCACATAGTGGGGGGCACCCGACGCCTGGCACCGCCCACCGCACTGCTGGCCTGTGCAGTGCCACTGCCGGCCCTGGCACACACTGTGGGCAAGGGGAGGGGACAGAGTCACTGAGGACAGAACTTGGAGGGGTGCGGCCAGCCCAGGGTCAGTAGCTCCCCATCGGAGCTACTGTGGGGATGGATGTCCGGCCCTGTGGTCACCCGTCCCCTCCTAGCAGAGGGCAGCGTCCCTGGGAGGCCGGTGGTCACAGGGCAGGTAGCATCGCAGGGCTGGGCATACCAAATGTTGCAGTCCTCCTGGATGGTGGCATTAGGTGGATACCACTGCCCACTGTGCCGGCAGGGACAGAGCTCAGGAGACACGCAGTGTTCATCCTGGGCAGAGGGTAGGGATGACGTTTGGGGCAACAGGGACAGAGCACTGCCCTGGGATAGGGAGGGCACACCCCACTGCCCGCACAGCCCCTCCCCAGCCTCACCAGCAGCACAGTGCCCGGGGGACAGACACAGCCATCAGTGCCACCTGCCGGGCAGGAGCGGTTGGCATCGGGGCTGTCGCAGGTGAGGAGACAGGCGTTGGGGGCATAGACAAGCTCCTGGGGACAGAAGGCCTGCTGCGGGGGGCAGGGGTGAGCCGTGCAGTTCCAGAGGCCCCTCTCCTGGCAGATGCTGCCGGAGGGTGTCGGGAGTGAGAGCCTGGTGCAGTGCCCGCCGCCCCCAGGCCCTGGTGTGCCCTGCAACTCTTGTCTGCCCAGCGCCCGTGGGCCTTTCTGGGGGTCCGAAGGAGTGGAGGCGTGGCGTCAGCCCGCACCCTGCCTGGGGGAGGAGAGGGGTTTCCCCAGCCGCACCCCGCCACACTGCTCCGCAGGCCTGGTCTTGCCTTTACCGCTCGGCACAAACCTGCCCGGCCTGCCCGCGCCGGCTCCCCCGTCTCCGCTGCTCTCCATTCAGGGCTCGGCGTCGGCTCCCCGAGGCGCCGCAGCCGCACGGCCCAGCCCTTTCTCCTGCAGGCCCCCTCGTCACCCCACATTCTGCCCCTCACCCCAGGGCTGCCCCTCACCAGCGGTTGCAGTCCTTCTGGGTGACACTGCCAGGGGTGTAGTGATGGGCTCCGAGCTGACAGGTGCAGGCGCCGGGGGGCACACACTCGCCCTCGGGGCCCCAGAGCAGCCCCAGGGGGCAGGTACAGCCAGCCACACAGCTGCCCAACTTGTCACAGTCCTCTGGCTGCCCGCAGTGGTGGCCACATGCCGGGGCGCACTCCTGGTACTCCTGACCGCCAGGACACGGCGCGGCTAGACACGGGGGCACGCACAAGTCAGAGGCCTGCACCGCTCGGCTCCCGGGACGGAAGCTCAGAAACCCACCGAGGTCAGAGGCCCTGTCCCCTCCAGCCCTCCCAGAGCGGGTCGGGCCTGGGGCACAGGAACTGGCTGAGGGACTCACGGCAGAAGGTCTGGTTCCTCCAAAGCAGCAGGGCACCCTCCTGGGCACAGCGGCGGGCATAGGCAGAGAGCACTGGGCACAGGCAGTCCCTCCCAGGGGCGCAGCCACACACAGCTGCCAAGCAGCGCAGCCGGAAGGGCTCCCTGTCCACCTGCCCGTGGCATGCCTCGGGGGAGGGGAAGTGGGTCAGATCCTCTTCCCAGGACACCCCGTCTTCCTGGGCCATGACTGCCCTCCTGTGCCCTGCAGCCCGCTCTAGCATTTGGCTCCTTTGCCACACAGGCGTGGGGGGCCACCCCAGCTACCTGGAAGGCGGGGCTGTGCAGGATGGCACAGGCTGCCTCCGCAAACGCGAGGCGCTGCGAGCGGGCGCTGCACGGGGAGAGCAGGGCACTGTCCCCCGGAGGGCACCTGCCACCGCCTGCCACCTGGAACTTGCCCGCGAAGGCAGCTGCGCTGGTCTCCACGTCCCCCTCCGGAGTCAGGAAGTCATCCTGCCGATTCCAGGTGAAGGTGCCGCACAGACCCTGCACCTGGCCGCGGAGGGTGTGCGGGGTGGTCAAACCCGCTTGGGTCGAGGCCTCCCCTAGCCCCTCCCCCAGCTCCTGGCACACCTGGTGGGCATGGCGGGGATCCAGGGTGACGTAGGCTGCGGGGTCGGCCACGCCCCAGAGGACCTGGGCCCCGGGCCACCGTAGCAGCAGGAAGAGAGAGGAGGCTCGGGAGACGCTGAAGCCCGCAGGACCAGTCCAGGGCAAGGCCACCTCCCGCCTGTCCACCAGCACGGCCCCTGAAACAGCGTTCTACCGTGGTGCGGGGCAGCAGGTGGGGGTGTAGGGCTACCGAGCGCAGGGCCTGGGTGGGAGGACAGGCTCTGGGTCAGATGCCAACTGAGATGCCCTCTCCCCGTGGCCCAGGGAGTCCTTCCCGGGCGAGGAGTTGGCGGGACCACGGCTGAGAGGCCCTGCCCGGTCTAGTCATGCGCGAGGCCCCGGGTCCTCTCGACTGCATGACTTCTGCTGTCCCAGAGGACAGGGAACAAGACGGCTTGGTAAGCATCCTCCCAACGGCGGGCTCCCCCGGAGGCGGGAGTGGGGAAGCTCAGGCAGCGAGTGCGGCTGGAGGAGCTGTGTGCAGCGGTGTGGACAGCAGGTGCGGTGGTGCTTACGTCCAAGGGTGAGGGGAAGGGTCAGCAGGTGTGGCAGGCACCTGCAGGTGACACAGCCGGGCTACCTGAGTCCCTGAGCTGGATGTGAACGTCCTCCCGGGAGACAGAGAGGGCGCGAAGGCAGCTCCCTGAGTCGCAGGCCCCGTGTTCCAGCTCCATGGACAGCTGCCCGGGCCGGTGGTCCTGGGGCAGGCGGAGGGCAGGAGCAGGGCAGGCACTCAGGCGCTCTCTCCACTTCTCCACCTCCGCCCCGCCTCGCAGAGGTAGCAGCTACGGGGCTCAGAGCGCTTCCCAGCCAGCTGGGCTGTGGGGCAGGAGCTGGACTCGCGCCCAGGGCTGGAGCGCATGGATGTGTGCATGCATGCGTGAACATGCACATGCGCAGGTGTTTATCCGTGTGTAGGTATATGCGCTCACATGACTGTGTGCGCCTGTATGTGCGTGGATGCACGTTAAGGGGCGCTTCCCCTTTGCCCTGTGGACATGCGTATTCATCTATAAGCGGCGGCCTGACTCTGGGGGAGGAAGGTCGCTCCGCCCCAGAGGTGACTTGTGCGCAGCGGGAGGGGCCCTCCGTGAGAGGAGCTGGGCCCCGCTGGAGACGCTCTCCCGGATCGCCCTCCCTGGGGCTTCTTTGGGGCTGTGTGTTCCGCTCGGTGCTTGGGCGCATTCCTCACAGTCACCTCCCTCAGAGGGCCCCCAGGAGCCCCTAGCCTGTCCAGACCCTCGTTCTGTCCTCTGCCCACCTGCACCAGGATGTAGTGGCAGCCTGGGCCACCCCTGAAGGAGAAGCTCCGTCCATCAAAGGTGAGGTAATGCCCATCACCACCCACTGCGCATTCAGTCGGGCATGGGGCCTGGGCACAGTGCCAGTGGCCATCCCGGCACACACTGTGGACACATCGGGTAGGACGGGGCACTTTAGCATCTGAGTAAGGCTGAGTTAGTCCCTTCTTTCCCTGGCACCTCCTCCCCCTCCAGTGGGGAGAGTGGAGGCTGTCACTCATGCCAGGAGAGGCCACAGGTCCTGGGGGGCAGAACAGGCTTTGGTCCCCCAGCATGAAGGGGGGGGGCCAAAGGGAACCGCGTGGACACTGCCCCCTGGAGGGCACGAGGACTCACCACGGGTTGCACCGCTGCTGCACAGTGTCGCCGGGGGCATAGCGTTGGCGCCGGTGGTAACAGGGGCAGTGGGCAGCAGGCACACAGTGGGTGCCATCCCAGAAGAGCCCAGGTGGGCACTCGCAGCCACTCACACACTCTTCCTCGCACGGCCCTTCCTCCCCCAGGCCCACCGTGGAACAGCTGGCTGGGCAGGACGAGATGCAGTCGGAGTAGAGCTGGCCTCCTGGGCACAGGCGCTCTGGGGGCATAGGAGTGGGCTGTGAGTGGCTCCCCGGACCCCGACAGAGCTACAGGGAGTGATGGTGCCCTCCAGAAACGGGGGGAACTCGAGGCTTCTCAGTCAACCCCACAGGGTGGGCAGGCCAGGCTGTACCACAGAGGCCGGGCTTCCTCCAGTGCACGTGGATGTGCTGCCTGGCACAGGCCTGGGCAAGGTTGGCAAAGGTGGCACACACAGCCTCCTGCCGGTCCCCTTGGCCACTGCCCACTGCGGCTCCTGTGCAGTAGGCAAAGAGGCAGGCCTCGTGGTACTCATCGGGGGAAACCTGCCGGGGAAGGACAGCAGAGACTTCCCCTGGCACCTCCACTTCTGGCTTCCATTCCCTCTGACTTAAAATCAAGCAGGGTAAGTGCTGCAAGGACCCCAGAGGGCACACATGACAGCCATCTTGTCCCCAGAGAAAAAGCCCAGGACAGGGAAGAGCTGGCCAATGGTCAGTGCAAGTTAGTGGCAGGGCCAGGTCGCCTGGTTGGCACCTCTCCGACCCAACTCCACCCACGTGAGGCTCCTCCCTCTGGAGTGGGATGCCACCTGCACACCACCCGTACCTGAGCATGGCATTGCCTGAATGGGCCCTCCAGCAGCTGGTGGCACACGTCCTGGGCCTGAGCCCGCAGCTGGCCAGCTTCTAGGCCTGCCTCTGTGCCCCCCATGGGGCCCTCACAAGCCGGGGCTGCCTCTACTGCGTCCAGACACCCAGGCTGGGGAAGAAGGGGGCCAGGCCGGCGGCCAGTGAGGAGTGAAGCGGGATATTTGTCTCCACGGGCCCGTCAGTGTCCTACCCAGCAGCCCACGTCCTGGCGGCAAACTGACAGGACTGCGTGGGGTCAGCGGAGCCGCGCTACAGTCAGCCACAGGCAGGGGTTAGGGGCGCTCAGAGACCAGAAGCAGCAGTGGCCGGCCCAGTGTGGCGTCCCCTGGATGGTCAGTTCTCCCTGTGGGGTGTGGGGCCCACCCACACGCTCCTGCGGTCAGGCCCAGGGCGGCAGTCTCACCTCAGAGACGGGGAGCCTCCAGGAATTCCCGAAGGTGGCGGCCAGCGCAGCCAGCCTCCCGCCCGGCTCCATGAAGTCATCTGAGGGGGCCGAGGCGGAGGGCTAGACCAGGGTCCTGTCTCGGTTCCTCCCTGCACCAGCCCCAAGCCACACCCCGCCTACCCTCGGGGCGGCCATTGTAGAGTCCACAGAGGCCCTGCGTCTGTCCTTGGAGCTCACGGTCCACGGATACCGTGATCGAACCGGACCTGTCCAGCCGCACAGCGACCCCCTGGCCCCCGGAAAGCACCAGCCAGTCCCCCTGCCACTGCAGACTCAGCCCTGGGGGGCACAGCCATCAGGCCACTGTGGGCCTATTCCATGCCCACCCACAGGGCTCGAACTCCCAGGGACCCTCGCAAGCTTAGAGAGCTCAGCCCTGCTTTCCTGAGCTGGATTGTGGGTGCTCTTGAGAGTAAGCTACAACACACACCGCACACGCCTCACACACAAACACACAACACTGCATATACAGACCAGAGACTGTGTGTGCAACCCAAATGCACCATATATACATGGCATATAAACACAGCAGACATATAAACACGCCGTGCACACATAGCCACAACATGATACATATACCACGCACACATATAACATATACACACACACCACTCTCATCATACATCCACACACCACACACACAACACAACATACATAATCATACCCTCCATATATACTGTATGCACACATCACACACACACACATACATATGCACTACAAACACTACACAGGAATGCGTACACAGTGCACACCTTCTATACACACATCATACTCGCATATCCACACATATACCACGCACATTCGCCCTAGTCCAGTGACTCCAGCTGGGATAACACACTGTGAGCCATACGGGGAAACTGAGGCTCCAGAGAGTTAAGCAGGGTCACACGTGGGCCAGGCGCGGGCCTCTGGGGTCCTCATCTGGGGGAGCCGCCCACGGCCGCGGCGGGAGAAGGAAAAGAGCCCTCACCGTGGAGCAGCCGCGACTCCCCCGCAGGGACGCGCTGCCCCCGCATGGAGACGGCGCCGCCCTCGACCCGCACGTCCTCAGAGCCCATCACCACCCGGACCTGGGGAGACCACAGCGAGACAGGTCAGCAGCTCTTCTTCCCCGGCCCGGCCTCACAGAAGGGCAGCCCCACCCTCACCAGCTGGCAGTGCCCGGGCCGGGAGCAGGGGCCCCCGGGCCGTAAGTGGACAGCCCAGGTGGAGTCAGTGGCGCCCGCCAGTAGGTAGGTGCAGCGGCCCAGGAAGTGGTAGTGGTGTCCGTCAAAGGTGCGGTAGTGGAAGCCCGACCAGGTGGCGCAGGTGGCTGACGGGCGCTGACGCTGGCTCCAGAGCAGGCCCACGGCCCCTGCCAGGGGCTGCAGGCCGGCTGCGGAGGAAGCCTCCCCTGGGCAAGACACATGCCAGTACAGTGAGCTCCGAGTGCAGGACGGAGGGCTGAGGGAGGCACAGTCCTGGCACAGCAGGGGGCTGGGGCAGGCACGATCGCGTGGTGGGCAGAGAAGTGGACAAAGCCCCTAGAAGCGCCCAGTGATCACAGCCTGGGGAGGGGCGGGGTGGTGGCCAGACGCGCTGGCCTGGTGCTGGGGCCGGCACACCCACCTGGGCCGTGTCTGGGGGAGCAAGCGAGGCAGACCTGGGAGCTGCTGTTCCACCAGCTGTGCCCCCAGGGCTGGGCACAGCACTCCTCCAGGCTTCCTGCCGAAGCATTAGCAGAGCCTGCCAGAGGCTGGCACTGCCATGTGGCAAAGCACTGGCCACCAGGGCTGGCTTTGGCAAGAGCTGTGGTGGGTGGGGGAGAATGAGACATGCCCAGGTGTTGCCATAGGGACGGCCTAGGATTCTCAGCCTAGCTGCGTCCCCTAAATCAAAGACAGGAGTTAAGAATCCCAGATCCGGTCTGCCTAGGACCCCGAAGGGAACCCCCCAACCCCCATGCTTACCGTCAGTGCACTGTGTGCCCCCCCAGCCTGGACAGCAAGCCCTCACTGTCCGGTTCCGGGTGACAGGCCGGGTTTTGGGGGGTCTGCGCACGAGCAGGGGGAAGCAGGGAGAAATGTCAGTGCTCAGCCCAGGGCCAGTGCAGGGAAAGGCCTGGGGCCTTTTCAGGGCGTCTGAAGGGATCACGTAGTTTACCCCCATCCTCATTCTCTCTGCCTTTCCCCGAGTCCACCAGCATCTGCTTCCCAAATTCCTGCTTTGTGCCACGTGCTCCCCATGGCAGGATGTCCGGCCAGCACCCCTTTCCTGCCCCACAGACAGCCCAGGCTCCGAGCCACACTCACTTGTAGATGCGACACAGCCCAGGTGCTGGGGGCCTAGTTGGCCTGTGCTGCCCACTCCGGGGCAGGTCCAGACGCCAGCCTAGGTGGCTGTAGCGGTAGAGGCTGGTGCAGGGTACCAGGTCCTCCTGACGGGGGGTTAGCTCCTCCTCCACGCGGACAGTCTCTGTCCACTCACACCACAGCCTGTCCAGCATAGGGAGCCACAGCTACTACTACTGTTCCCTCTCCTCAGGGAGCCCCGCCCCGTGACCTGCTCCTCTCAGGGAGGTGCCTAAACAGGAGCGGCCAAGGCTGGAGAAAGAAGCACAGGGAGGCGAGGCAGGTGCTACACAGGATCCCTGAGTATCAGAGGATCTTCGCTGGAAGTCCCGGTGGACTCCTCACCCATTAGCCAGTGTCCACAGCATCCCAAAGAGGAGGCCAGGAAGCAGCATGGTGCCCATCCCCCAGGCCACCCTTAGGGGCCCCGAGGCTTGGGCTTGGGCAGTGCGACCCAGTGGAGTGGAGAGGATGCCAACCTGTCCAAGGCTGGATCCTGGTAGCTGGGAGGCTTTATCCTGGCCTCATGCTCATGGGCTGCAGCTGCTCAGAACTGGATTGGACCTGCTGGTACCCGCCCCTCGGAGGCCAGCTCTCCCTGGAGATGGGCCTCTTCTGTCCCTGCTAGCAGGGGGGAATCACATGCACTTTGAGCCTCTGGGGTTCCTGCACGCACAGACATGGCTGCAAATTCATGTGGGCTTCTGGGCAAGCCACATCCCTTTTTGGGACTCTTTCTGACCAGTAAAAACCGCAGGGACTTCCCAGGGATGCACAGATGGGACTTGGGGACTTCATGAATTCTATGAAACTTTGTGTGTACACATTTTCCCAAGGACCGTTTCATGACTTTTATTAGATTCTCAAAGGAGGCCCCACCAAAAGGTGAAGGTACTCGGCTCAGTGACTGATGAGAATGATCTTATGCTTATGGTGCTCTCCCGGTTCTCCCCGTCTTCTGTCTCACCAGGCCACACGCTCAGGAACTGAGGGCCAAGGTGGCTGGCAGACAAAAGGCCAAGGTGTGGGCCGGAGATTTAGCTCAGTGGTTCCAGTGCCTGCCTCGCAAGCGCAAGGTCCTTAGTTCGATCCCGGTGACCACATAGAATGCTGGGCGTGGCAAATCACACCTACCAGCAATCAACACCACATACCACAGTGCCAGGTGTGGTGGCTCACGCCTGTCATCCCAGCACTCAGGAGGCAGAGGCAGGAGGACTGCTGAGTTCGAGGCTTGCCTGGACTCCATAGTGAGCTCAGGGCCAGCCTGACTACAAAGCGAGACCCTGTCTCAAAAAAAAAAAAAAAAAAAAAGGCCAAGGTGACCCCTTCCTCCGCAGGATCTGACCTCTTGGGAAAGGCTTTCATGAGTGGCTGGTTGAGGCCATCAGTCCCCTAGGAGAACATTTTAGGGTCCCTGGGGTCCTGAACCAGGACACCTGGGCTAAGGATTAAAAAAGAAAAGTATGGTGGGAGGGGAGGTGGGGCAGAGTTGAGCCAGACAAAATAATCCCAGTGCCCCGCTGGCAGGGGGCGATGACAGGCTCCACAGGAGAATCCTGGTCACATCCTGGTTACCAGCAGAACTCTGCAGACATGAGGTTGGAACACGGCCTGGAAGTCAGATGGAGCCCTCCGTCTCCCAAACCCGATGTCCCATGAAGCATCCTGTGCAGCCATCCAATCCGAGAGGTCAGAGCTGGTCCAGGGGTCCAGTGTGTGTCTGCTGGGCTCAGGCACGGCCAGGTCTGGCTCCCAACCCAGGAGTCCTGGGAAAGGGCCAAGACCTGTCCCGGACTCTGCTCTTCCAGCCTCTGACACACACACTCACTGCCACTCGCTCTCCGTTAGTGTCCTGCAAACGGACCGCCCAGCAGGTGTCAAGCCCAGCCCAGCGCACACAGCTGGACACTCTGCTCCCTCTAGTGAGCAGGGGACTCAGAAGAGCTGACTCAGGTGAACGCAAGGGTCAGGCTGCCCGGAGCCCACGCCTTTCACCCTGACCACCCACGCACGCTGAGAGCGCCTGCCTCTGCGGTGGCCCAGAGTGTCCCTGTCTTCCTCGAGGGCAGCCCGAGTCCTGGGGTCCAGACTGCACAGGTGGCCAGTGGTTGTGATGAGATCCTCAGCCAGCAGCTCGGGGTCCTCCACAGGTGCCGGCTCCTCTGCAAGTGCCCTTGGCCTCCCTTTCCCGGTCTCCCAGCTCACTTCCGAGTCCGCAGGCTTCAACTTCACTGGGAAGAACTCGAGTCGAAGCCGCCCTTTCCCCTACAGGGGCGGGAAAGAGGAAGCCGGAGTTCAGGGGAGTTTGCCCGAAGCCCCTGCAGAGGAGGCCCAGCACGGCCGGTCAGAATCTGAACTCAGGGAGGACGGCGTCTGCGGCTTCCAGGGTGGAGAGTGCACCGGCAAAGCCGAGGAGAACAGGCTGAGGTGCGGCGGGCAAGGTCCGAAGTCACCGGGGGCTGAGGACGGCGCAGCCCTCGCACCCCAGCCCCGAGACTCCTGGGCCGCGCCCCCTGCCCGCGCCACAGCCTCCGGGCCAGCTCTGCTCCCGGGGGACCGGGCCCCGCCTGCCCCCCCGTTCCTACTCTGAGGGCCCGGCTCCCTCTACCCCAGGGCTCGCTCCGGTCCCGGTGCCGCGTCGAGTCCTCGGACTTGAGCTGGAGGGTGGACCTTGGTGGTGGATCGGGTGGGATCCGGGTGGCAGCCGAGTGGAGAGCGGGGCCGCCGACCCCTAGACGACCCGCGCCCTCGCCCCGGCTGCCCGGCGCGGCGGCGGCACGACGCCCACCCAGGACCCCTCTCCGGCCGCCCTCACCCCCGAGCGCGCCACCCTCCCGGCTCCTCCCTCCAGGAGCCCTCCCCTCCCTCCCGGCGGCGCGGGCGCCCCTCCCCCTCCCTCCCCCGCCCGTCCCTTCCCCTTCTCGGCTGCACTTCGCTCGCCTCCCGAGCCTCGCGTCTCCCGACCCCACCTGCGGACCTGGCGCCCCGAGAGCCCTCCGGGGACGCCGCCTCGAAGGCCCCGGCCCCCACCTCCGAGCGGCGCCCCGGTCCGCTTCCTCGGTCCCGCCCCTCGGGCGTCGCTGCCGGCCCTCTCCCCCCGCGTGTCCTTCTCCTCCCGCGAAGTTTCGGGCTGTCAGTCCGTCGGTCTCCGGCGGTCCGCACCGGGCTGCGGACGGCGGGCGCCATTGTACGCGGAGCGTCGAGCGCGAGGCCCGGAGCCCGGGTCGCCGCGGGCAGCGGCCGGAGCCCCGCCAGGTGGGGCCAGGTGCGGGCGGAGGCTTCGCCGCCCGCCGAGCGCCCGGGCCACGGCCAGCGCGCAGGTGACAGCCGCGCGGAGGGGCGCGAGCGCCGGGGACATCCGGGCACGCGGGGCAGGGCCGTGGGGCAGAGCGGGGGCCCCGGAATCGGAGGGCCCGGGAGGTCCCGGGGCGCGGAGGGCGGGAGGGAGGCGGAAAACGGGGCGCCGGGTCGGGCCGCTCGGGAGGAGGGAGAGGGGAGGGCGCTGACAGGTGACCGGAACCGAGCGACTCCGGAGCACTCGTCGGGGGGGAGGCGGCGGGGGCGGGGGCCGGCTCCCCGGGAGAGCTTGGGAGGGGCGAGAAGTCCTCCGGAGCAGCAATGGGGGCCGGACAGGAGGTGTGCCGGGAAAGACAGGGCCGGGGCGGCGCGGCGGGGAGGGCAGGGCAGGGCTCAGGAGGAGGTCTGGACCGCGCGGCGTCACTGGGGGCTTCAGGCGCGGGGTCCACGGGAGCCGCTGGAAGGGGAGGGGAAGAGCGGTTCTGGGGAGGGGGAGGCGGGGACCGAAGGAGG